>JAJQZP010000307.1:0-141965 GCA_025403435.1 Artocarpus heterophyllus
GCATATTCTTAAAATAAAACCTTGATTTCAAAAGATTGAGTGGGAGAAGGTTTTCGAAGAGAGAACCTAAGGCCTCCAACGTTGGTCCATAGGCAGAACATGGTGGTCCTGACCCTTATGAAGGGATTCTATCATGTACCAGATTGGATCTCTGAGAGGATAAGGTATTTTAGCATGATTTATGGTTGCACCCCTAGGTGGTGATTATAAATTATGAATAAAATATTAAAACGGTGGTTATACACTCAGGTTAATTTTATTATTAACCTCCCCTAGGAGCTCTGTTAATAAAATTAAGGACCAAAGAAATGATTATTAATATATGCTGGATCATACGGGTCCTAGATGGCATATAATAATCAGGAGGGGATCCGTGTTCCTAATTGAATTTGGCATGACTCCCCTAGGAGCTTGTTGAATTCTGAGTTGGGAATTATCATTGTAAGGTTGTAATATTTTCAAAGTTTTGACACATAAACACATTTGTATTTTTTACATGATTGTGCTATCTTACTAAATTATTATTATATGCTTGCTTATGTTTGGTATATGATTCTTTACTGTAAATTAAAAATGTCTAAAAATGCTTTATCATCGATACTTGACAAAAACCTATTAACTGGAGAGAATTATAATGATTTGAAACAGAACCTGGATTGTAATGACCGAGAAAATTTCATTAATAAAACTTAATATTTAATTAGATTTAATTAATGAATTTACTTTTAAAAATATAAATTTTTGTAAAAATTACGATAAAGCATGAATAAATGGCATTGATTGCAAATTTTATGGCAAATATGATGCAATGTTGGATATTGCCGAATATAGATTTTATGAGTTTAATTACTCAAAAATTTATAAATAATATCCATAAAATGAATTTTATATCACAATTAATTATAAAATTGTGATATAACCACATGGGTACAAAGAATATAAATATGATGTAGAGTCCTCTAAGACCTAACCCGGTGAAAGAAAGAGGCCAATGCAGTATCAAAATACTGCTAAATGAAAACGTAGATACGAAAAATGTTATGATTGGCCTCCAAAAGTGAACGAAAAGTAAGTCAAATATGTTTATACAATCTAACGATAGAAAGTAGATTGATTTGACCATTGCAGTATAGAAAAAATACTGTGTGATGAAAAATTACACAGTATAAATTTTTAACTCCATAAAGTGGACACTTATTTGAATTCTATTGGGCCAACAAGCCATGCAATGTGGCCCAATAACATGATGACACTAGGGTAACCTTGTGGATGACCATGAGTCATCAAGTAGATAAGGAAGCATTTATTACATAGTTATCACAATTTTTTTTCATTTCTTCCTTTCCTCTAGCTTCGGCAACCATTGAAGAAAGCTCTCAAAAAAATTTCTCAACCCAAACTTTGCAAAAATAACACCAAACAAATTTTAGAAGAAAAGCCCAAGGATTTTCACAAGTTTTAAGGTAAAATCCTAAACTTTTTAGCAAGTTTTCAAATGATTTTTCATGGGTTAAGGGGATAATTAATTCATGGTATTTTTGCATGAAAAGGAAGCCTAAGAAGGAGTTCAAAGAGCCTTGAAAGGCTAGAAACCAAAAGAGTGTTATTTTGGTAAGTTTAAGATTTCAAAGTTTTGAAATTTTATGAATTTTATTTTGATTTCTATTCTTTCAAACCCATGAGAGTTCTTGAGCATGTATTTGATGAAGTTTCATGCATATGTGAAGTATGGCATGTTTAAGTTGTGAAATTTTGATCTATGGTGCAAAATGATAATTTTTGCAAAAACTGTTATTTTTGTAAATTTAATGTTAGTTTTAGTAAAAGTGATGTTTGAGCATGGGAATGATTTGATTAGGGCATGGAATGGCCTCTGCATGGGTAGATTTGAAATTTTGAAACGGATTTTTGTAAAAATGCCGTAGGGACTAAATTGAAAGAAAAAGATTTCTCTCGACGAATTAAAAAATAGCTAAAAACACCCCTGTATAGTAAGATTTTGGGAAAAGTTAAAACATAAAAGTTGTATATCCCGACGAAGCTGTTAGGCATCACAGATGGTTCGTCAAAAAACTCAATCGTTTGTGAGATTTTAATTTTTCAAAGAATTTACGAAATTGTGAAAATTTTTAAAAAGGGGCAAAAATGTCATTTCTCAAAAGATTTTGAATATGGTACTTTGAGCAAAAATGATCCTTGAGAAAATAGAAAATTTTAGGATAAAAATGACAATTTTAGCCCAGGGGCAAAATTGTCAAAATTTTAAGTTTAGGGGCTAAAATATAAAGTTTTATAGAAAATAGGCATAAGTGTGAAATAAAGAGATACGAGCCACTAAAGCATTACTTTAAAGTTAATATGTGGCTATTTTTATTAAAATAGCGAAATCAAATTCAGGTAGGTCAGTAGGCTTAAAGAGGGCAAAATCGTCATTTTTGTCGAATAACCCGAACCGCTTTAAAATATTTCCCATGGGATAAGAAAACGATTAGAAAGATTTCCACCCTTCGTAAGTGATGACAGGCTTGAGTTAGATAGAAATAAAGAAACCAGTAGTTTCATAATTGTATATAGTCATACAATTTGACTAGTTAAGTAACGAACGTTTTCTAACGAAACGTAGTGGAATTGGCTAATAGTTTTGTAATTAGCCAACATGATCCTAGGAGCCTAGGGGAAAGGAGACCGAAGTCGATTTTTTGGTACACAAGCACAAGTAAGTACCCTTTCCACCTATCGTATGAAAATATAAGTATAGGATGTATGTATATGTACACTTGAGTGTCTATTACGGTGTAAGCTTGTATGTTTGCCATGATATGAATACCCAGGGGTATAGTCATGTATGAATACCTGTGAGTATACGATTAAAATACCTGAGTGTATAATATGTTATGTATCGATATGTACAGTATATTACGTACCTGTGTGTACAATGATGAATACCTATGTGTGTTGAATGTTGTGTACCTGTGTGTATAATAATGAATACCTATGTGTATAAAAAGTAAGTATTTGTATGTACTATGCTATGCAAGCGAAGTTATGTTATGGATAACATGTGAATATCACATCATACATGGTACGTCAACCATAATAAATGCACTGGTAAATATGTCACCAGAAATTAAGAAAAGTGTTGTACCGACTCCTGACTCAAGGGGAGTTTAAAGGATATAGTATGGTCAAGGTGTTATGTAGACCTAAATGAAATTACGCAATGGTACGAACACTTGGGCCCTAGTAAAGATAAGAAATGATGAAGATAAGGAAAGTTTATAAGAAAGCATAATTGATTCATGCATTTTTTCGAATGTCCATGTGGGATTATGGGACTTACTAGGCGTTAGTTCATTAAGTTTTTCATGCTGTAGGTATTCCGATGAGAAGGTCAGAATAAATCGTAATGATGAGCTGGCGGACGGATGATGTGTACAGATTGGGTATGGATTCTGCCGCAGTATGTTTTCCGCTGTATTGTGTTTTAAGATATTTTGAAAGTAAGGTTTGATAAACTATTTTGCAAAGAAAAGGTAATTATGTAAATACAAGTATATATTTATATTTCAGAAGTTATTAGACCAGTATATGTAAAGTATTAAAAAAAAATTCCTAAATTTTTGCCCTAAAGTAAGTAAGAAAGAGTTTTATCATAGCCCGAAAAGGTGGGTTGTGACATGGATATCGTCCTGTCCTTTAAGAAACTGAAATATGTACTAACAACCCCTTGTCCTTCCAAGCCTACGGGAGACTCAACTAATGAGCAATTCCAAGCGTATGATCGCTGGAAAGATGCTAATAATCAGGCTCGCTGCTATGTTATGGCTAACATGAATAACGTGCTGCAGGCTCAATATCAGGATTATGAGACTACAAAGCAGATCTTGGATAATCTTGAAGATATGTTTAGAGGCCAAGCCATAACAAAGCGGTAAGGGGTGCTTCAGAAACTTCTAAACTATAGACAAAGGCCGGGGACATCTGTAAATGAGCATATGATGTTGGTCATGGGTTACCTCGCTGAGGCTCAAACCAATGGAGCCGACATCTATGTTGAAACTCAGATGACTATGGTCTTTAAGACTCTGTCTAAGGAATTTATTCCATTTAGAGCTACATTTAATTTAAGCAATAGACGAGATATAGCCTTAATAAAATTGATGAAACAGTTACAGGAGTTCGAACTGTTGAACAGGGAGTCTCCTGCAGGTGGTGAGGCCAACATGGTAGCTGCTTCTAGTTCCAATCCTAACTCTGGGAATGGAAAGAAGCAACGGGCCAAGAACAGGAAGTCTTTTATTCCTACTACTACCAACAGCAAGAAGAAGAAGAAGAAGAACCCAAAGAAGCTTAAGTGTTTCTTCTGTGGGAAGGTTGGGCATATCAAAAAGCATTACAAGGACTTCCTTTCCAAAGGAGGTAGGTGTGATCTTCTGTATTTAGAAACTTGTTTGGTTGAGGAATCAAGTGACATTTAGGTCATGATTTTGGTGCAACTAATCATGCTTGTGTTTCTCTGCAGGGGTTCAAAGAAATGAGAAGTTTGCTACATGAGGGCTTCACGCTTCGGATGGGCGATGGATCCTTGGTCTCAGCGGAAGCAGTGGGAGACGTCCATCTTTATTTTGATAATTATAGGAATTTATTTTTGCAAGATTGTTTTTATGTTCCTAAATTTAAAAGGAATTTAATTTCTGTAGCTTGTTTATTTAAAGACTCCTACTTGGTTTCTTTTAATGATAAAGTGGTGATTCGTAAAAACAAATCTTTTATCTGTTCTGGATGGATGCAAAATAATCTATATTTTATCAAACCTAAAATGGACTTATTGCTTAATGTTGAGATGAATGATAATAACTCTAAAAGACTTAAAACTTCTCACTCTAATAAAACTTATCTTTGGCATTTACGCCTTGGTCATATTAACCTGAATAGAATTCAAAGGTTGGTAAGGGATGGACCTTTAAGTCACTTAAAGGTAGAATCTATACCTCAATGTGAATCTTGTTTGGAGGGTAAAACGACCAAAAGACCATTCGGGTCTAAGGGCAATAGGGCCAAAGGGGTTCTAAAATTTGTGCATAGTGATGTTTGTGGACCGATGAACATTTGGGAACTAAGAGGGTATGAGTACTTCGTCACTTTTATTGACGATTCTCATGATATATGTGACGACCCGCCTTTTTGGGCAGTTACTTTACTTTCTTAAACATCGTTTCATAAATAGTAATTTTACTTACTTAGTAAGAAAAATACTGAAATAATTAATTTTTTCTTCTTTAAACGTTCTTTAAAACTGATGCGACCTCTGTCGCATTTTAAGTTGAGACCTCGCTCAACACTTGCCCTTAAAATCATTTCAAATCGTTTCTTAAAACTTAATAAGAAACAATTATTAAATCATAGTTTAAAACTTTACTTTATAATTACATAAAACAATTCGTAAACTGTATCTTAAAACTTTGAATACAATTCTTAGAACTCTGATTTTCTTTAAACTTTGAAAACACAACATTAAACAATGGAAAACCTTTTCTTTGCATAGCAGAAGCAAACAGTGATGGTATCCATACCCAAATCTTTGCATCTGTCCTCCGCAGTACCCAGCTCTTCTAACGGGTCCTACTGGTCACCAATAAATTACCTACAGCATGAAAAAACTTTTAATGAGCTTTCGCTCAATAAGTTCAAACATATTCTCACAAATCATTTAATCATGCTTTAAAACTTTTCCTATAACAACCTTCCTCTTGAAACATTTTACACAAACGTTTTCCATAAACATTTTTCATAAACGTTTTTCATAAAACATTTCTGAAACGTTTTGCATAAACGTTTTTCGTAAAACATTTCTTGAACATTTTTCTTAAAAAGTCGTTCATAAACCTTTTTTTGAAAAAATGAAAATGTTTTTCATAAACATTTAGTGTAAAACCTTTCTCAAAATGTCTTTCATAACATAACATATAAATATTTCATAAAAAGGCATTCAAGTAACATCAGAATGCATGACTCCATTTATGCTCAATTATTAACTTCAATTATGAGCATTTTATGAACATTCTTTTCTTACTTTAACTTTTTATCTTCGTTCTTTAACTTTCCTTATCGTACTTTACTTCTATCCTTGTTCCTTATCTTTCCTTACTTTATAACCTTTAGTGTTCGTACCAACATCTTTAATCATGAGATCATAAACATGATGCTCCCCTTGTGGGAGACTTAAGACCATCGAACTTCATGGTCATGTACCTCACATCTAGGAGGTCAAACTTTAACTTTACTTTTATTGCCTCATAACAAGGTGGCTGGTACGACACTTTGTTTTTCTCTTTACGTTACCTTCTTATTAACTTTAGTGAGCATTTTAAATGCAATCACATCATATACAAACACACTTGTAATTCATAGCTTGTACTATAAAACCTATTGTATAACAAATGCATCATAAAACGCAAACATATTTTGCAAATTATAACTTGTATTCTAACACTTATTGCATAACAAATGCAACATATTGCTTAATAAATACATCATGAAACTTATAACTTAAATTATAAAACACCATGCATTGTCATAATGCAAAACATACTTTAAATACTTTAAAAATCATAACTTAAACTTTTAAAAAATGTTATGCATATCAATATACAAATTGACTTTAAACATAACAATTGCAAATTCATTGCAAATCTTTTTCTTGAACTTTAAACCTTTTTACATAATAAATGCAACCATACTTTAAAAGAAACTTGCATACTAATTGCAAACTTATTTGCAAATCATATAAATAAGCATTTAAAAATCATTTACTTCATGTTGTAGGTGTGATTTGAACTTACCCGAACTATGCTCTAGCGTTCTCTATTCTGTTCCTTTCCTTCCATTAGTCGGTCTCTGTGTCCTGATCAAACGACAACTGACTTATTAATTAACTTTCTTTATTATCAATCCACTCGATTGATAATAAAACGTAAACATTAACCATTCTTTCCTTTTAACTTGACTAGTATACTTTCGTTTAGCGTTGTCTTTACTTAACCTTATAAACCATCGGTTTACCTTTCCTTCACTTAGCTCTGTAACCCACCAGGGTTACTTTTCCTTTTAACCTCGTAACCTATCGGTTTACCTCTCGTTTACTTAAACATCCCCTATTGAATCTCTGGTCTCACATGACGGTTACATTACTTAACGTATTACGCAACATTTTATGTCTAATGACATTATGCTAAATCGGAGTGTTCGACTCCGTTCTAGCCGTTTCCTTGATAATGACGATTTTACCCTTAACGGGTTTTTCATCAACCTTGTAACGTTATGTAACCCATTTTCATATAAAACAGTGTAACAATCACTGATCATGCATTTTATAAATTTTTATGAAAGCATCTAAAACAATTTATTTTAAAACGGTTCATACTATAGGTGAGATTCCTACTTACTTGGACTTCAAGCTAAGCGGATCCAGTTGTATCTCGCTGCATCTGCAGTATGCAAAGCATCCTCTACAGTGCTCATTGAGCGACCATGAATAGCTAGGAATTTCATAATGACGATTTTACCCTTAACGGGTTTTTCGTCAACCTTGTAACGTTATATAACCCATTTTCACATAAAACAGTGTAACAATCACTGATCATGCATTTCATAAATTTTTATGAAAGCATCTAAAACAATTTATTTTAAAACGGTTCATACTATAGGTGAGATTCCTACTTACTTGGACTTCAAGCTAAGCGGATCCAGTTGTATCTCGCTGCATCTACAGTATGCGAAGCATCCTCTGCAGTGCTCATTGAGCGACCATGAATGGCTAGGAATGCTTCCTAGAGATCATACATTCTTAAAAATGTCATTTTGGACTCCGTCACTACTGTTTGAATCGCCTCGATCTACGTGCAGTCGGTACCAGACGATTTTGACTGGAGTGAAATTAGCTCGAACGAAGGTCACCATTGCGTTCAGAGCATCAAAATGAGTCGGGAGGGGGTCTCAAATCTTCGATCGGAGGTCCGGATCACAAAATCCTAAATTGGCCGTTGACTAGCCGTTGACCGGCCGTTGACCGACGACGATTGGCTCCGTTGGGGGCTAAGCTCGAGCCTACCCTCCCTAATTTGACCCTCCTGAGTCCAATGGCGATGCCAATTTTACCCAATTTGGCCTCCATCTACTCAATTTGAAGATGGGATTCTCGACCAAAACTAGTGGCTCGGATCTCCTATCACCGGTGAAGCTATCGTGCAATTGAGCTGGGGGTTTTGCTCCCCGACATCCTCTGAGCATTTCCCCTATGGTGGGGCAGCTCAACACAGCGTGGAACGGTGGCTCCACCTCTTCATGGCGGCGCTAGGCGGCGGGTCCTGGTTCTCCGATAACCGGCCATCGTCTCGTGCAATTGAGGAGCTGAATTTCTTCCTCTTGATCCTCTGAAGGTGGCTGCCTCTTCAATTTGGCTCAACACGGCCTAAAACGGTGAACCCAAGTTCACCCATAGCGGCTCATGGCCGGCGTCCTCGATCTCCGGCGAAGGGCAACAGAACGATGCAATTGAGCGAGGGGTCTTGCTCGTCGTCGCCCTCTGATCCTTTTAGCATCCGCGGTGTGTCACACCACCGCCGGAGATGGTGGGTTCGACGGTGGCTCCATGGCGGCGATGGGGCTACTCCGTTGAGGCTTTTCCAGCCAAAATCGAGTTAAAAAATTGGTACCATCTTGCTCCTCTCCTCATGCTGAGTCCATAGACACCAAGATCACGTCGATTGGTGGTCGGACGGCGGAGAATTCACGTCGGGAAAAATGGGTTTCACTGCCACTTTGGGTTGCGTGTGTGGCCTCCTCCGGCGGCATTGTGGGCGGCGCGGCACCTCGTTGGACTTAGCTCGTCGAGAGCTTTCCATTGGTGCAGGAGGTGTCAAAAACAAACACCAGAATCTTGAACGAGATTTAAGGAGAGAGAGAGAGAATCTAGAGAGAGAAAGAGCCAAATTTTTGTGGGATTTTTCTTTTTTTTTCTGCACTCTTATAAAAAAAATTATGGTCCACACAGTCCAATTATGTACTGCATGACCTTAAATAGTCTAATTTGTACACTGTATTGCTCTAATACTGTATAATTTTTCATGTTATTATACAGTATTTTTTTTTAAACTGTACTTTTCATCTTAATATAATCCTCAACTTAATGCATTTTTAATGCATTAAAAATCTCGGGTGTTACAATATGGGTATGTGTACCTGATGCACCACAAAAGCGAAACTTTTGACAAGTTCAGGGAGTTTGGGGCTGAAGTAGAAAGTAATTGGGTAGACCCATAAAAGCATTTCGATCCGATCGAGGTGGGGAATACCTTTCTAATGAGTTCTTGGAACACTTATTAGAGAATGAGATTTTATCCCATTTGACTGCGTTGGGCACTCTGCAGCAGAATGGCGTAGCGGAGAGAAGAAATAGGATTTTGTTGGACATGATTAGGTCCATGATGAGTTATTCATCATTTGAACAATGTGCCTTCAAAATCGGTCCCTAAAACTCCTCACGAGTTGTGGACGCGTAGGAAGACATCCTTAAACCATATTCACATATGGGGATGTCTGACTCATGTCCTGTTTAAGGATCTGAATAAGTTGGAAGCACGTTTGGAAGTTGTGTTTGTAGGATATCCAAAAGGGACTAAAGGGGGTTATTTCTATAACCCAAAGGAAAATAAAGTCGTGGTTTCAATTAATGTAACTTTCCTTGAGGAGAGTTACATGGACGACTTTAAACCTCAAAGCAAAGTGGTGCTTGAGGAGTAAAGGAGTGATCAGATCACTCTAGAGGTTTCGAATGAAACCGTTTCGATCAGTGTACAAAAACCAAACAAACCTGAACAACAACCTCAGGGGCTTCGGCGTAGTGGAAGGATTGGGCGTCAACCTGAGAGGTATATGTTCAATGGGGAGGTCTTTATGGCTGAACCGGATGAACATGACAGGGATCCTTATACTTATGCAAAAGCTATAGAGGATGTTGATTCAAAACTCTGGACAGAGGCCATGAACACAAAGATGAAGTCTATGGAGACAAATCAGGTTTGGGAGCTTGTGGATCTTCCCGAAGAGGTAAAACCCATAGGGTGTAAGTGGATCTACAAGAGGAAAAGAGGAGTGGATGGAAAGGTCAAAACCTTTAAGGCTAGACTGGTAGCTATGGGTTATACGCAAAAGGAATGAATCGATTATGAGGAAACCTTTTCGCCTGTAGCCATGCTTAAATCCATTTGGATTTTCTTATCCATAGCTGCTGCTCTCGACTACGAGATTTGACAGATGGATGTCAAGACGGCTTTTCTGAATAGCTATCTTGATGAGTCTATTTATATGGAACAACCAGACGGGTTCAAGGTCACGGGTCAAGAGGGTAAGTTTTGTAGGCTACTAAAGTCAATTTATGGATTTAAGCAGGCTTCTCGTTCTTAGAATATAAGATTTGATCAGGTGATCAAAACTTATAGGTTCTCACAAAATGTGGATGAACCATGTGTTTGCAAACACATTAAGTATGAGAAGGTAGTTTTTCTACTGCTCTATGTAGATGACACACTGCTAATTGGCAATGACGTTGGGGCGTTGTCATCGGTCAAATTATGGTTAACCAAGCAGTTTCACATGAAGGACTTAGGTGAGGCTAATTTTGTTCTTGGTATCCAGATCTTTCGGGATAGGAAGAACAAAATGATAGCTTTGTCCCAGGCCAGCTACATAGATAAAATTCTCAGGAGGTTTGCAATGCAGGATTCCAAGAAATGTGGGCAACCATCTAGGTCTAGAATTACTCTTTCTAAGAAAGACTCTCGAAAGTCTTTTGAAGAAATAGAATACATGAAGAAGCTGCCTTATGCTTCGGCAGTGGTAGTCTCATGTATGCCATGCTTTGCACACTACCGGATATTAGTTATGCGGTCAGGATTGTAAGTTGATTTTAGGCGGATCTAGGACAGAACCATTGGGTTGCGGTAAAGCATATTTTCAAGTACTTGAGAAGGACTCGAGGGTATTTGCTTGTATATTCGGGTGAGGACCTGACGCGCCAAGGATATACTGACTCTGATTTTCAATCTTGTCTGGATTCTAGGAAATCGACTTCGAGTTTTGTGTTACTCTGGGTGACGGTGCCATCAGTTAGAGATGTGCTAAGCAAGATTGCACTTCGGATTCAACGATGGAGGCCGAGTATGTGGCAGCTAGTGATGCTTCGAAAGAAGCAATGTGGCTCCGCTAGTTCCTTAGGGATCTTGAGGTAGTTCCTGGTATGGATAAAGCGATATCACTATGCTGTGATAACAGTACGGCAGTAGCTAATGCTAAGGAACCATGATTTCATAAAAAGAGTAAGCATTTTGATCGGAAGTATCATGTGATAAAGGACTTCGTTGAGGACGGGCATGTCACGGTATGCAAGATCGCGTCAGAGGACAATTTAGCTGATCCATTTATGAAGACACTTACTGGGAGAGTCTTCGAAAGGCATGTGGAAGCTATGAGGATGTGAGATTTGTCATATTTACTCACTTAGTGTAAGTGGGAGATTGTTAGACATGTATGCCCTAAGGAGTAAAAATGTAATAAGTTTTTAGAGACATTTTTTATCAATAAAGAATTTATTAATTGTTTATATACCAAATCTTGTCCTCTTTACATTCATATTTGTTGAATGTATGTTAAACAAACAATAGTCTGAGACTGTCGGTCTAAACCTTAAGAATTGGGCATATGATGGACGGATTATGCGGAAGACACGATTCTTAAGGTAATGGTCTAAATCATACGATCCGCAATCGAGGGAATAATGTTTGGCGCTTTATTCATGCAAAGATTGTTATGTTGTCTATATCTCTTTTGGGAGATGGTTTGTCTTGACCATCAGAGGTAGACTCCGTGAATAGAAATATTGACACATTGTCATAGGTAACGATATGTTAGATCGGGACATAAAGTGAATTGATTTGGATTAATAATTCTATCTTGGCAAATCAATTCACTTTAGATAATCATTTGTGTTGTATCTTAATCCTGAGATGAATCGTGGGCCCGTTGTCTTGGCTTGTGTCTTTCGATGTACCAAAGGGTGACACCCACATCTTAATAGTGGAATGCATGCCGGTACGTTAGACACATGACTCTTGATAGCGTAGACCTGTTATTAATATATATGGAATCCATAGCTCCTCTTTAGGAGTAATGATATCCTCTTATATGCGTTATCCTATAATTGAAAAACTGGAGCGCTCAACCATTTGGATACATAGCTGTAACCGAATGGTATACTATTATTGGATAGTAAGTTTTCTGGTAGTGAGATAATGGAATGTAAGATAAAAATAATCGGGAAGGTAAGACAGAACTAATCCTTAAGCCGATTATGGATTATCATATTGGGATATAATACATTATGATATGTCATGGAGACTTAGCTATACGAGCTTTGTAATTCTATGTAGTTCGAGAGTGCAGCTCAAAGCTTTTAGTAGAGTAGCATTGGAGTTGATAATTATGAAATGTATATCTGGGATATTGGGTTTCATAATTATCGGGAGCTTGAACTATATAGGTCCATTTGGTCCCCTTTGCTAGCTTACAACATCCTGTAACGACATAGCATGCTTTTTCAATAATTGGTAACTTATGTCGGATTTATCAGATTGGTTAAAATTTAGAAGAATTAGATAATTCATGTCTGTTTATTGGTTGAATTAATTTTATGATAAAATTGATTCAAGATAAACTTGTTGAATTATTGGGATCGGATAATTCTTGTCTGTTTATCGGTTGATTTAATTTTAGATAAATTAGATCGAGATAAACTTGTAAAATTATTGGGAATTGATTTATTTTCTTAGAGATTATCTAGATAAAGTTGTTTTGATCAGATAACTTCTCTATTGGGTTATTTGAATTAAAACTGAGACTTTATCCTGTAGAATCTCGAGTGGAAAATAAAAGATTTCTGAGATTTTTATTTGACAGTTCGGCCTATCGATGGATGTGTTCGGCCTGCCAATGGAGCCTGTTCGGCCTGCCGATCAACGAAGGATAAGATCACACATTTCCACATGGATCTTATCAGATATTGATCCGAACTTGATTCTATTTCAAGTTTTTGAGACCTAATCTGATAAGGACTGACACCAGGAGCAATCTATATATAAAGGGAGTAAGTCTTAAGAGTTACTCATATAAGATCAATTGAGAAATTAAAAGTAATACTCTGCTAGTGAGAATCTGAAAACTCCTTGAGAGCTTTTGTTCACAAATCATGAATACTTGCTTTGGGTTCTCTCAATTGGTTGGAAGGAGAGTCACCTAGTGGAAGAGCTGTACGTGTGAGCCCACACTTACTCCGGTCGTGAATAGAGAATGGCAAAGAAGACTAGTTGGTTGAGGCTCTTCTGGAACGTTACTTATCTTCACGTTTTACGAGGGTTCTTCGGCACACAAAGGTTAGTAAGATCTGGTTAATTTATGCATATAGTATGTTAAACTTGTGTTTTGAAAAATACTCTGATGTAAAATTTTTAAAATTCCACTACGTACTATTTTTTCTAACACTGTAGTAGTATGCCCACACACATACCAATCATGGATAGAGAATAGCGAAGAAGACCAGTTAGTTGAGACTCTTCTAGAGCGTTCTTCTCTTCACAGATTGTTGGAGCTCTTCGGCATTCAAAGGTTAGTAAAATCTAGTTAATTTATGCATATAACGTGTCAAACTTGTGTTTTGAAAAATAATCTGATAAAAAAATTTTAAATTTCCGCCGTATACTATTTTTCCAACACTAAAATCACATCGATTGGATGGCGAATGGTGGAGAAATCAAACCTAAAAGAAACGGGTATTTTGTGGCTTTGAATGGCGCATACGGTCTACTTCAATGGAGTTGTGGTCGACACAACACATTGTTAAACTCAGCTAGTTGAAATCTATCCATAAGTGTGGGAGGTGTTGAAAACCAACACCAGAACTTACACCGGAGGTGGTTTATGGTAAAGGAGAGAGAGATAGAAAGAGAAAGAAAAAATATGACTAATTTTAATTAGTGGTTAGGATTGATTTTATGGGATCCTATTTTACTATTTATAAAAAGAGAAGGATGAGAGAGAGATAGAAAGAGAAAGAAAAAAATATGGCTAATTTTAATTAGTGGTTAGGATTGATTTTATGGGATCCTATTTTACTATTTATAGGTTTTCAAAGCCTAACCTATGTCATAGTTAGGTTGATCAAATTTTTATCTATAAACTTTAAAATTTCTACATACACACTCATATTCTTAAAAACTGTAACATGCATGGCCTTTTTAAAAATAAATAAATAAATACTACCTCTTTCACTATAATATGATCTTAATGACATCTTTGTACTGTCATCAAATCACTTTTATGAATCCATCTTTACGTTCTAGATTTCGTGAATTTCTAAAATGCTAAACCTCTTCGTTTCATTTTTCAGCCATCTTATAAACTAATCCATTTATTTTATTTTTATTTTTATATTTTAAAAACAATAATATGCATTTAAGAGATTTGATCAAATCCTAGAACTCAATCTTGCAGATTCCTGATTCGCAGTGGTTTTCTTTGAAATCGCCATCGTCATTTGGATCTCATACAAAAGCTTTTTGTTCTATCTAGTTTTGCCACAAACGGCACCACATTTGTTTGAGAGATTTTTAATCGGACCAAACAAATCACGATTTGATTCGATCGGTAATTCTAGAGAAAGTCTTGGTCTAAAGAAAGAAATAAAAATATTTCAAATCTTAGAGTTTCTATCTCTAGCTTCTCTCTCTAGAATTCTTCAAATGGCTAAAAAATCCTTTTCTATACTGCCAATTCTTCTATTTTTATGCGCGGGAACTGCTTGTTCTTGAATCACTCACCGTTAGATCTTCCTCCTAATATACAACCGTTTGATCTATGGTCTAACATGGCAATTTGTTTGATTGGTCTGAAGCTCCTTTCTGAAACTTCTTTCATTATATTCTAATACAGAAGAGTAACCATCTCCAATTCCTAAAACGGTGTCGTTAGAAGTGAGTGACGTCGCTTTATCTTTCTCTTATCTCTTTATTTTGTTCCAACGTTGTCGAGTTTGTTTATTCCCTACAAGATATTTATTAAAATAAGAAAAAGAAAAAAAAAGAAAAAAAAGGGCTAATTACATATCTGTAAAGAGGCCTATGCCACATAACCAAAACAAAAACTAAAGAAGTACAAAAGGCAACAATGTGACTAAAAAAGCAAATAAAAAGACATAGTACTGTTTCCTCAATCAAAGCTAAAAGGCCTCCTTAATAAAATCCTCTTAAAAAAAAGCACGAACAACCTAGATTTCAAAAATTCATAAGACCATTTACGAAATAGATATAATATTATCGTATCTCTTCCCATTAATCGACAAGAAAAGTCTGAAGAACTCCACAACCACTGTTCAAAGTTGAGATAAACAACCAAAGTCTGACAATTTATCGACGGCAAAATGCCCTTGACGTTAAAAATTAAAAATAGTGAAAATAATGCCCAAGAGATAATCCACAACATTGGAGTAGCGAGTCTTAAAATTTCCGAGGAACTTCCAAAGATCTCATAACAAACAGATTTATTGCATAGGAAGAGTCGCATTCGAACCACAAAAAATATCATCTAATTAGCTGGCTAATAATTGGTACTCCTTAGAAAATAATGAATGTTTGCATTGAAATATTAAGCTGGCTAAAGTTTTATAAAATTTTGCCAATCCTACTAGATTAAGAAGGGTTACTTCTCGTTAGAAATGTTAAAATAAATAGTAAAATTTAAAATATTTATAGAGAGCCTTCTAGTGTAAAAGACAATAACTGCATGTTAAGAGAATAATTGAAACTATACATCGTAGCATATAAAAGTTTTACATATTTTAACTTTATACTGTAACAAATTTTAACTTTATATTATAACATGTAAAAATTTTATACTATTACAGTTAAAATTATACAGTTACAACCATTTTCTTAAACATTATAAAAGTCGGTTATCTATGCATCACGGGCTTGTATATATGGGCTACATATAAATAGGCTTGTTAAATATTGTTGTAATATAAGGTGAAAGCAAGCTTCAATTACAAAAGCCTTCTTCATACTTTCTTCCAAAATCAACAATTTGTCCTATCAATCTATCTTATTGTCCCATCTATGACTGAACTCCATATGCGTTATTGTCTATGTCTATTATATATTCACCACATCACAGTCTATTAACCGATAGCCATTAGCCATCGATCGGAGTAGCACTCAATAATTGATAATAGATGATAATTAAGTTAGAAAGCTTATCCTTTTAGCGGACATTGAATTACAACTTTATGCAAGTGATGATCATATATTTTTCAGAGCATCAACGTTCTTATATCTAGTTGTTCTCCCCTCAATGCATATAATTGTCCTGAATGCCCTTGTACTTGTATAGATATTAGATGCTAATGCTTTGGTCCCATGGTTTTTATCTGCCCTTTTACTAGGGTAACTTTCTAATTACTCTTTGTGTAACTACAGGGAATAGTCTAGATCATTACCTCAATTGCCACTTAATGGCTATGTATTGTATGTAGAGATTTCAGATAATTGTAAGAGCCATTTTTTTTCCATTAATAGATAGATTGATTGTTTGTTTGTTTGTAATTAGGGGCGAACGCATTATATTTACCTCATTGCAAGAGATCTCTCGGTAAATTGGAAAATTAATTACAGTAGACAACCGGTAGCATTAGAAGTTTATGTCTATCCTATACGCAGAATTCAGTGTAAAAGCATCCAAGAATGAGAGTTCTATTATTCTGTGGATGTAAGCTAATTGTTCGAAGTTATTTTTACTTTTAATGTTGTCAAATATTAATTTGTGTTTAGACTGAATTCTTCAGTCGAAACTATTGTTTTCAAACAAAGTCGTAATGTTTCTTAAAACAAATGTAACTATTTTAAATTTTTTTATTTTTTTTAATTTATTGTCTCTACATTAAAAATTAATATATACCTTCTTTTTAAATAAAATGTGTTATTGTATTAAATAATTAAAGCTTGATGTTATATTTAATATAATACATTGTTAGGTGTAGCCTTTTGGCATATCCTACGATAATATATAATCATTAAAAAACATAACAAGATATTCTGTGTAATATTTAAGAAAGTATAATTTAATATTACTGTTGACGTAATTAGACTGTCGTAGTGATAATAAATGCATCTTTCATGAATTTTTTTTTTTAAAAAAGTGATAATAAATGTATCTTTCAATAGGGGGGAAAAAAAAGAAGAGGCATAATAATAAAAAATCTATTAGATTGTGTTCTGTGAAGGATCAACTTAGCCCACTATAATAATACTAATAACAATTATTTATGAGTTTAAGCTCTAAGTTTTTTGCAGATTACTTTCATCATATCACTGAGTTGAGGAACAGCCAGTCGTAAAAAAAGAAAATGGTGAAGAAAGAGGATTTCTTCTTCAAGAATAATAATAATGTCGTTGCTGAACAAAAAGGAGAAGAAGAAAATGGTGAAACCTGCCGTTCTGATTTCCCTCTAAACTTCGTCTTCGGTGTCGCCACTTCTGCTTATCAGGTCCTTCCATAATTCTTTTCTTTTCAAAATTAATATAGTTTGTTACAAAATCAACTATAATTCACCCGCATCTAATGTTTCGTTCAGTACTACTGATCGCCAACTCTGTTTTTCGTTTTGATCTTTATTTGGGTGTTTCATCGCAATTTTTTCTTTTTTTTTTTTCTTTTTTTGCACAAATATATTGTCATTCTTTTTTTCAAAACATAAAAATAGAATGGAAGATTTAGTACAAAACTAGACATTGCTGGATCTGAAGGAACAAGTTCTTTGTTTAGCATTCGAGAAAAATATCCTTTTTTTTTTTTTCTGTTTGTGAAAAATAAACGATTATAATAGTTTCTCTCTCTCTTTTTCTTTTTTGGGTTTTAAATTGTAGGTTGAAGGAGCCTGCAAAGAAGGTGGTAGAGGTCCTAGCATTTGGGATGCGTTTTCACACATATCTGGTATTTCTTCTTTTTATTATTATTATCAATCTCGAAAGCAAACAACTATAATTCTAATCAGGAGATGTAGGAAAAAGTCGATTTTGTGTGATGATGTTTCTTGTTTGTTAGGAAACATTGTTGATGGAAGCAATGGTGATATTGCAGTGGACCATTATCACAAATACGAGGTCAGTCACTTGTAGTGCATTTGGTTTCCCATGAATTGCTCTGCTTATACTTATTGCGTATTTTTCGATTAGCTTTTTACCATGATATACTTTCGGAAGTTTTGTATGCATATGTTCCTTCTTTATTTTATTTTATTTTATTTTTTGGGCTTTGTGGCTTATCAAAAAGGTCTTATAATTAACTAAAAGAAATATACAAAAGCAGTTTATTCAATGCTGATATATGGGCCTGTCTGGGATAGTTTTACTTCTGATTATAAGCAGTAAAAGAAGTGTCAATGTTGGGACTTTTTTTTTTTTTTCAAAAAGCTTAATGGGACAAAATTGTATTTAACTGGCAACACAAATGTTACAACAGAGTTCATTGTCCAAGGGCCAAAAGTTGCTTTTAAGAGCCTTGCAAATTAGGCTGTAGTTATGTTACGATTAGCTTATTTATGCTTTGCTATCAACTCATCCTGCCAAATTGCTGCAAAATAGTTCATGTCAGAATTTCATCAAACTACGGCGACCTCATTCTGCTGTTGATTCAAGTTTTAACGAAGCCAGCCAGTTTCTTTCCTGTGAAAAGGATGAGAATTCTTTAATACTAAGTGGTTCTAAATGTTGTTAGCTCTTGCAAATGCATATTGAAGTAATGTTGTATCACCTGCTAATGCATTAGATGATAAAAGATGGCACAAAAAATTATGTATGCTCGCTTTCTAGTCCCATTTATGTTCATGATATGTGTATTTTAAACCTGCATGAACTCTTTTTCAGATTTTGGTTGTCTTTTTCTTTTATTGTCTAATTTAATACGAACATACAGGAAGATGTTGAACTTATAGCCAAGTTAGGATTGGATGCTTATCGCTTTTCCATATCATGGTCTCGCATCTTCCCCGGTACATGCTTTCTCGTCACCTTCAACACACTCCTTAACATTAATAATTGACAGGAGGGTATAAATATAAAAATTTATGCACCCTGTAGTTTCTCTAAATTTCTCCTGCCATTACGTTCTTTGTTAAGCATTCATCTAGGTCCTTATGACTTCCTTCTATTATTCACATGCCAAACTTGTTTACAAGATTTATTCTTTAGAGTAGAAATGGCCAAACTAGCTAGTACATCAAGAGGGCTTAGTTGAGGCTTAGTTGATGTCTTCTTAATCAAATCTTGCTACTGATTTGACAAAATTATCTGTGACAATATATCAATTTTTATTCTCAAATTATCTGTGAGATAAAGTTTACATCTATTGATATGTCCTCAAGATATTCTCTGAAACAAAAATAAATAAATAAATATATATAAAAACTAGTTTCAAATACGTTTCCATTTAAATGTTTTTTATGAGACATATTTCTTGCAGATGGCTTGGGAACCAAGGTCAATGAAGAAGGAATTACTTATTATAATAACCTCATTAACTCTTTGCTTGAAAGAGGTACTAAAACATTTGTGCTTGGATTCCTTCTAGTTAATATATCTTAAAATCTTTATATGCAAGGATCTAGACTTATGTAATGTTGTGCCATTGGCACCTTATGCAGGTATTGAGCCTTACGTGACTTTATACCATTGGGACCTTCCGTTGTATCTTCATGAGACAATGGATGGGTGGTTGAATAAGGAAATTGTGTAAGTGTAAATTCTTCGCTGACTTGGTAAAGTATTTCGTAACAATGTCTTAGCCTCCAATCAGATTTATTTATTTTTCTTTTAAAGATGAAATTTGTATCCTTGTACTTTAACTCTGCTATAAAAGTTGCTTTAAAATAAAAGAAAAAAAAAAAAAAAAAAAAAAAAAAAAGAAAGAAAGAAAAGAAAGTGATTGTACCATAATAACAATGGGAAGGAAGAATCCACCAACCTTATAATGCAACATTTAATAATGACTTTCACGAGGGAAACACAATTATTTTGCCAAAGATTTTCGTTCCCTTATTGAAAGATATCCTAGGAAGGATGAGTTTTTGGTTAATCTACCTTTTCCTTGTGCTTTCCTTCTGGTTAATTCTGTCATTTTTTGTTTATAGATTCCATTTTTATGAATGCCTGAAATTTGGAAAACGTGCAGCAAATACTTCTGTATCTACCCAGATACTTGCTTTGCAAATTTTGGCGATAGAGTGAAAAACTGGATTACAATAAATGAGCCCCTACAGACTGCTGTGAATGGTTATGATGCTGGAACATTCGCTCCTGGTAGAAAACAAAATTCAGAAACTGAACCGTATTTGGCTGCACACCATTAGATTTTGGCCCATGCAGCTGCCGTTTCCATGTACAAAAGCAAGTACAAGGTATACTGTTCCTTTATAGTTACCACTATCTTTTGCCTTCTGCAGAGTGAGGAGAGGGCATTTGTGGGATGTTCGTGGGAGGTTTATCCATATCAAGAGCCCATGACGGGATCTGTCATTTGGTGTTTTATATTACAATATGCGCGTACACAATGATTTGTGAGAGAAATAGGATAGTTCTGACTTCCTAAGCATCTTAACTTTTTCTGTTACCTTCTCGGTTTGGCTGGCTGTTTGAAGGTGATCTTCTTGCCTTTTCATGACCAGTCTAGCATAACAGGCGCCTTCCTCCTGGATCCTAGTCTTAGAAATGCAAATATGTCATACCAGGATAGCACATCGATCCATAAATCAAATAAGCACAATCTTAATCTCTTTAAGACATATATTACTTTTGTGCACGATCCGTCTCCCAAAAGAACAGGCCATGTGTAAATAGGTCAAACCAAGTTCCTTGTATAGTTGTATTTTGGTATTTTCCCTACCTCTGGTTGCCAATTTTTTTTTTTTCTTTTTTTATAACAAGATACATAAGCTATTTATCACTAATCTTCACATTTATATGATTAAATAGTTTTTTATTTTTTAAGTAAAAGACTTCAGAGTAGAGATTTCACCGTTCAATTCTTTACTTCTCTCCTTTTCTCTCCATGATGCCATGATGAATCCACGTCATGTCTTCACTTCTTTCATCCTAGTCTATTTAACTGCTCCTCTTCCTCCTTCGAGCTGCGTCTCTTAACATTAACGTCCAATGTCCATTGGCTTCATCTGTCTTTCTCTACTTTCTTGATATTGTCAATGTTGTTGGAACTTGGAACAGGACAAGGTGGAAGTAGATCCAATCAAGAGAGTGAGTTAAAAACCCAAAGACAGGATCCTAAAGGACTAAGAGAACATTGTCGTACCATAATTCGACCACTATTTTTTAAAAAAATTAGAAGTCCTATGATCTGCAGAGAGCCAAAAAACACAAGAAAGAAAAATAAGCAAAAAGAACACATGAGATTTATAGTGGTTCACTCTCAATGTGAGAGTTATGCCCGCTTATAACAGCTGTAGAAAAATAAATCACTATGAAGAAGAAGTTTACAAGAGAAAATCGTAGACCACTCACCTCTCTATGTTTTCCTCTAACCTCTCTACTGACTTTGATTCGGCATCCGCACCACCCCCTTTATATATAGAAAAACTAGGGCAACCGAATTTTACAAGAGTAAAATCCTCAAACTACCCTTAGTGAAATTTTGGGCTGGGGGCTCTGCCCCACACCCCTAGAGGGGGGCTGCCCGTGTCCCTTTTAAACCCAACGGCAACCTTACTGGGACGGTCGATCTCCGTAATTCTCTATATGGGGCAATAATACGACAGGGCATAAATTAGAATCACAAGTCATAAGACGATTGATATTTCATTTTGATATTATATTTTTCTTCTTCAAAGTTTATAGTTTACAACAACATTATTTTTTTAATAAATTTTTCATTCATGCCGTGTGAATTAAGGATTTGTTTCTTACTTTTGTTGTTTATCCTTCCTCTTTCAGGAAAAACAAGGAGGGAAAGTGGGTTTGGTTGTGGATTGTGAATGGGCAGAAGCGAACTCTGATAAAATTGAAGACAAAATTGCTGCTGCAAGGCACATTGACTTTCAGCTCGGATGGTATCATTATTTAGTTGCTAATCATTTTTAACTCCTTGGTTTTGGATTTGAAAATTTTTTGGTGCTTTTTCTTACATGTTAGACATGAAATATGGATTTTATAACTTTCAGGTCTGTCTATTTACTTCTCATGCAGCATGTATGCAGATGTGTCCAATGTAACTGCACAAATGTAAATGGTCAAACCTTCAATAAAATTAATTTAAATGGTGGGCCTCATTGAAAGAAAGGAACGAGGAAAGGGTAGAGATAGGACCAATAATTACCTGATACTTTATTAACAATTGCTGTAGTTATAATGACAAGAAGGCATGTCTCATGTCCTGAAACAATGTTGAAATAGTTCAACAAAAATTATGTATAAACCTTAACTCACGGCTGTGATCATGCAACATAGAATGTACGACTAATGCCAATTCTTTAAAACCTGACTTCCAGTTGAAACATGATCAAATCACTATGCAGTCTATTGTTAGAAAGAAAAATCAAGTATACGGTGATTACTTTTGTATTCTTTTTCCAGCTAAGAGTTAATATAAGAAATATGAATATCAAGTGTACCATGTAGTTTAACCTTTTCTAGGATAGGACTATGCTGTAATGTCCAAATGGTTACTCTGTTTTCTTTATTCTGTCTTTTTCAATAAATGGTTTTATATTCAACCTTGTCATGTTTTTTTTGTACTTGCACGTCATGCTTCTACAGGTATTTAGACCCAACTTATTATGGAGATTATCCAGAAGTCATGCGTGAAAAACTTGGAGATCGACTTCCCAAATTCACGGAGGAACAAAAGGAGTTGCTTAGGGATTCGATTGACTTTGTTGGTCTGAATCATTATACAACAAGATTTATTTCTCATGTAGAAGAAAGCCCTGAGGAAGGCAATTTTTACAAAGCACAAACGATGGAGAGAATTGGTATTTACAGCCTCTTATTTGTCTCCTATGTTTTCCTTTTTTTTAATTAAATTTTTATCTTGACTTCTATTCTCTCTCTCTCTCTCTATTAGTTGAATGGAAAGGTGGCGAGCTGATTGGTGAGAAGGTAATGAATCATATTTCTCTTTATCTCTCTCTCTCTCTCTCTCTCTCATACCTTGTTGGAATGATGTATATGTTCCATTGGATGTAAAACAATTGTATATCAAATTATCAAAAAAAAAAAAAAGTTGTAATCAATCTATCAAAGGATTTAATTGTTGAATTGATGGGAGTATTTAGACTTTTTATGATCCAAGGTCATCATCCTGTGTCTAACTAATATTTTTTGTGTGGAGTTGTGGAGGCCAAAAGATTTACTACTGTGTTTTTACAAATCCTTTAGTCTTTTAATACTTGGAAGGCATATTTACCATCTCATATGGTAAAGTAGAATTTTTTTGCATTCGATTAACTCAAAATCAAGAAATTATACTTGTCGCTTTTTCCTTTATGTCCAGATATAGTTGACCTCATGTAACTAATTTCCAATTCTGCTAAAATGACTTTAAGATATGCTATAATTTGGCTTACTGCTATTTAATTGCTTGCAATCTGCTGAAAGATTACTCTGGCAGGCCGCATCAGAATGGCTTTACATAGTTCCTTGGGGAATTCGGAAGGTTCTTAATTACATAGCTCAAAGATACAACAATCCTCCTATTTATGTTACTGAGAATGGTAAACGTTCATAGATTTTACTCACACAAATATACTGTTCATCACATGGATCATTACTCATCCAGCGTATTAGCAGCTCAAGAATTGATTCTCCCATTCCCAAATCATACCTACCACGAGACACTTTTTGTCCAGACTACCGAATTAAAGTTGATTTTTTTTTTTTTTTTAATGCAACCATGTCTTGGAAGCTTTCTCATTCTTCATGATTTGGAACTAAAATTCTCGAGGGTTTTGAGAATGAAACATAAAGGTTTTTAGATTTTTAAACCGTCTTATAATAAGAGCTATGGAACCCAAACCTAAAACATTTATATAAAGAAGTGTGAAATCTCGTGTTATGTGACTAGATAAACTTGGATTCTTTCACAATTTTATTTATGGCAATTGCAGGTATGGATGAAGAAGAAAATGAGATCTCTCCACTTCATGAAATGCTAGATGATAAACTGCGAGTTGTTTACTTTAGGAGATATCTTGCTGCGGTTTCTCAGGCAATAAAGTAAGTTTACTGAGTTTTCTACCATGTTATGGGTCATTAATTTCTTTCTAGCTTCTTAACATGAGCAAGTATGAAAATGCCCGATATCAGCATGTTTTGAAGATTTTGAGCCCTAAGATTTCCTTTTGGGAAAATTAGGAAATCTTCTCTACACTCAACCCTCCTTTTAGTTTTGTGTTCTTCTCTTGGAATTTTATCCTTCTTAAGTTGACATGTAATGAGACATTAAGCATAGATCTTGTTTGTGTTTAACAAAAAGAACATAAAATATTTATGTTCCTCCAGTGAGGGGCAGTTCCCTTAAATTTTTCATTTCTTTTTCACGCGGCAATATTGATACATGGTCCATTAACATAAGCTTTTTTTTTTTTTTTCTCTTTACATAACAGATACTGCATCTCATTCATTTGTATTATATGCGCAAATGTGATTTCAAAGACCTGGGTATGTGATTGCTCACACGTGAAGTGTCTAGATGTCAACAAAATCAACTATGGATGTAAACTTTTTACTCAAATTCAATAATGCATGTACTTTTCAATAGCAATAGAAATTTATAACTTATTGTCTGTTGTGGCAAAAATATATATATATATATATATATATATGTATATATATAAACTCGTATGCCTTTAAATTATAGTGTAGGTGAAATTATGTTGTGTAGAATGTCAAGTATTTTTATTTATTTTAGTATTTTTTTCTCAACATTGTTGTTTGACCATTTATTACTTCTCTCTGTACATACTTGCCTGAGGAACCAAGTTTACTTGTAATGTAAATATGCACTCATATCTAGTACCTGCATGGCATTGCCTTGAGTTGTTTTTAGAAATGTTCAGATAGTCATAGAAAAGAGTTTCTAATCAAAGCCACAAAAAAAATAACTTATCAAGAAAGTTCTTATGTGAAGATTCTGATGTGAAGGTCACATTATTTTTTCCGTGAAATATATTTGCATATGGACAGGGATGGAGCAGATGTGAGAGGATACTTTGCATGGTCGTTGCTAGACAACTTCGAGTGGGCTCAAGGTTATACCAAGCGCTTCGGTTTGATCTATGTCGACTACAAGAATGGCCTAACTCGCCACCCGAAATCCTCGGCTTATTGGTTCTTGCGGTTCTTCAAAGGTGGTGAAGGTAAGAAAAGCAAGGAAGATTGACCGAACGGTCATGGATAGGGAAAAAAAAAATATTATAGTATATGCTTGCAAAGTTGCATCAATGGTACCTAGTCATGGGATTGGTCTCCTGATTTACATTATAATATTATAGCCTAGTTCATTATTATATTGGATTAGCCCTTCTTTCCAAGGCAGATTGCAAATGGCTTTGTAATAACCATATTGTTAAGCTGAAAGTTAAAGAGGTGATTCTGAGGACCTGTTTTTTGTCAAAGTACAATAAATGCTATGAAACTCTCTTAGACCTTCCAACTTCATTTTACTTTGCATACACTCAGGTTTTTAGAACATTGCAGTGTGGCAAGTTTTGATTTTTGAACACCTATTTAACTAAATTGCCGGTTGTGTAGGATATAAGCTGTCTTAGTAGATTGTTAACTGCTCAAATGAACTTGCATAGATAAATTGATTGTTTAGGTTCGCTTGGTACTGTTTGGAGACCCCAAATACCATTTTCATATATAACAATAAAAATAAAATTAAAATTAAAGATCAACAACAACAAACAAACAAACAATTGAATGATCATTGACTACGGGTTTGTCTAGGGGTGGTATTCAAAGCCGCATAGGGAGGGAAGTTGTCAAATGCGGGAAAGGAAGTAGTTGAAGTGGATGTCGGAGTGTAAGATTTTCAACTTGTTCGTTTTTGGCTTTGGGTTTATTTTTTCCCTCTATGCCAACGATTTGTTAAAGAATAATTGCCATAAATTTGAGTCAAGGAATTAATGATTTTATGGGATATTATCCAGGAAGCTATGTTGATAGAAATTGGAATATTGGTGCTTTTTAAAAAAAAAAAATGAAGAGGAAGAACATCATTAAGAAACTGCCATATCGGCACTTACAAAGCGATCAGTACAGTCTGCATATTCCATTAGCCAATAGCGATCAGGATTAACAGAAAAAACAAACTGAGCAAGTGTGTGGGCAGCTATATTGCAGTCACGAGCAACATAGCCGTACGAGCACGAACCACCTGTTACACGCATTAGTCTCCTAATGTCAGATAAAAAAACCTCTTCCACGGCTAGAGTAGCTGGTTCGTTTAAATATTTTGGAAGCGAAGAGCATTCAGTTTCAATCAGAGACACCCAATCTTTAGCGAAAAGAAGTCCTTCACGAGCAGCATAGGCACTCTGCGTGGAAAATGCTGAATTTTCCTGGCAGACATTTGGCAAAAGCTCCAAAAACGAATCCTGCACACATTCATTTTTAGATCATTAGGTTTCCACCCCGTGCTACAAGGACTTAAGGACTTAAGGGGGAACGTGGCTCATTCGCCATTTGGAACGCCTGAAATTCCATCAACCATGAGGCAGCATCCTGCAATAAGATCACAGCAGGTTTGGAATTTCCCTCAAGTGTGTCCAAAGGCAGACACTGAAAAGCTCAAAATCTTCTTGTTTGAGCAGTCGCAGTCGCAGTAGCTGTAGATGTAATGTTGTAGTCATTGTGAAAACAGCTAACCGAAGCATTTTTCCAATCTTTTCTTTTATTGCCCGAAATGTGTGTTTTTTATTGCTTCCAACTTTTTCACGGGAATGGGCTTCGTTGGGACCAAATAAGTCAAGAATATCCCTCTTCTCATTATCCCCCACATTGGGACAAAAGGTTATCGCCGACTTCTGAAAATTAAGTCTTTCAACAGATGCTCCTTCGTAACACTGCAGCAATGATTTAACATCGTTACCTTCCGTCACATTAGCTCTTTAAAACACCAAGCTATCGTCAGCGAAAAACAGATGACTAATCTTTGGAGCTTGACGAGCAACAGCAAACCCGGCAATTTCACCTGTTCTTTCAAGACCCAAGATCATTGCAAAAAGCCCTTTGGCACAAATTCAAAATAAGTACGGCGAGTTGTAAGCCTCTTTGAGCCCCAACTTTTCCAATTGAAATTCCATTCACCAAGAAAGAAAAAGAGGACGAGGAGATACAATTCATAATTTTGGCCAAAACCCATTTTTTCCAAAAAAAAATCCATTCAACGCAGTCATATACTTTGTTCATGTCGAGCTTTAAAGCAAGCCAACCTTTCTTACCATTACGCTTCCGTCTCATGGCGTGTAAAGATTCAAAAGCAACAATGACATAATCTGTAATCAGCCTCTCTGGGGCCAAGGCACTTTGTGAAGGGGACATTGTTTTTCCAAGCTCCACTTTGAGCCTATTAGCAATAGCCTTGGTGGTGACTACTTATAGATAACGTTACATAAACTAATAGGACGAAACTCCGCAATCCTTCTTGGGGACTTGACCTTGGGAATTAAGCATATCCATAGAAACCATTTAGAATTTTTAGACAAGTCCTCACTACATCATGTCCCACTAAATCCTAATTTTGTTGAAAAAAAAGAGGCGTGAAACCCATCAGGACCTGGCGCTTTGTTACCATTCATCCAGGAAAGAGCCTTCCGAACCTCTGTACGAGCAAAATTTTGAAGCAGCCTCTCATTAGTACCTCCATTAATACACGGTTCTATCAACTCTGATCCGAGATTTATCCTCATCAGCTGGACTACTTGTTGAGAAAGGTTCACCGAAATAGGCCTTCTATAATCCGAGCTATTTCATCCTCCAATTCTTGCAGACACCAAAGGAATCCTCCAATCCATTGATTTCATTCTTGTCGTGCCTCTGGGAAGCCTTCGAGTTAAAAAAAAAAAAAAAAACATTACTTGGCATTCCTATCCCCTTCCTTTAGCCAATCCGCTCTAGAACGCTGCTGCCAATAGTACTCCTCCACAACCAACAAACGATCCCATTCCTCATCAAGACTGCAGAATTCGTTGTTCCATAGTAACAATACCTTTGTACATCTCTTCCAACGCTCCTTGAATTTTTGGGAATATGGCCTTTTTTTTTTTTTTTTGAGCTCATGACCACAGCTCTTCCACACATCTGGACAAACCCTTCCAAAAGAATCCGTAGACCCATCAAACAAGTGAATATTCCAGGCTGAAGAAAGCATCTCAGTAAATTCTTCGTCCTTCATCCACCACGGTTCAAATCGAAATTGAAACCCACCCCTTCTGACCTTTCGCAAATTTCCATTAATGGGCTCTATGATCAGAACCCTAGCATTCCAAGTGATGAACACTGGCGTTTGTTAACAGATTTTGCCAAGAATTTGTCAAGACGATCTTGAATGTTCTCATCAGGCTCCCTCTTGTTGTTCCATGTAAAGACAGGACCATTAAACCCCAAATCGTGCAGCTCACATTCCTCAATTACTCTTTGAAACTGGGTCAATGAAGATGAAGACCATCCTCTATCAATCCCGCCTCTTTTTCCGATTTCATTAAAGTTGCCTGCGCACAACTAGAACGTGAAGACGACGACTTCAGACGGTAAAGCAGTTCCCTTCCCATGCGTTTTTTTTTTCTATTCGGCTGCACATAAATAGCCTAAAAACGCCATGTACAAAGTAATTTCCACATCAATATGACCAGTGGAATACTTCTTGATAGTAATAAATAAATTAATATCTGATTTATGCAGATTCAAATAAACAAATTAGCCTCTATAATTAAAATGATAATATTTTACAAATATATACACATAAATAAGTCCTTGTTACAGCGTTGTTTCTACAATCAAGAAGATAAATACATGTGCTAAACCCTTTGTTAAACTACCAATTACAACAAACTAAATATGATATTTCACTATTCTCCCCTCCCCCTTCATCCAAACAAGAGCCCCTCTATTTTTCCCATTCAAAAAATACAAGGACAAAAGGACACTATCACAAAAGAAAAAAGACAAAACAAAAATCTAATGAAGGGCAAAAAAAAAAAAAAAAATGATAATAATCAACCGTCATCAGCCAAACTAGCACTACGTCGCTTCAACTGTGATCTGCTTTTCCTATGTAAGAGACTTCAAAAGTCTGATTTCATAAGCTTTATTCGAGGCTTTACATTAATGTTGTCAAAGGGTTTCGCCTGTTCTACATGGATATAATCCTTCGTCTTGAGAACCTGAAAACAAGTAAGCTTCACAATATGAAAACCGAGCCTTCTCAAAAAACAAGTCATAAAAAATTCCAAGTGATGAATTCCAAAAACCCTTTTTGTACAAATACATTCTCGCGTGTAATTCATAATTTCATATGGAACTTCAAAGTTCCACTGCCCGCTGGTGGTGTAAATGTTTCTATTACCCGTCAATGGGGAACAATATAAAAATCTAGCAATACACCATAAAACTTGAAACTGATAAAAGAACCTACCAAAGTTTCAAAAAACATCCTTGATGCTTCCTTGCGAGTTTTACCAGTTAACAGATTGTCCATGGGGAGAACCCTCCTTCCGTGCAGCTCTTCTTTATCGAATAAGGTTTGGAGGTACTTGGCGACAGCCCTAGAAAAACAGGACATAAAATTTTTTAAAAAGAGAAGTTATGATAAGCCGTTATTGTATAATTTAAAAAAAAAAAAAAAAAAAAAAAGGAACCACTTAATGTTAAAAATCAGCATAAAAACAAATGGTACAGATCATTACAAGTAAACTAAATGATTTTTCACCATAACTCAATTGGAAACGGCCAGTGACCACTACGTCAAACGGCATGGGGTTGGGTGGGATGGGATTAAAAAAAAATGAGGAAAAATGGACTGGGTTTCAGACACAAAGAAAACCGTGAGATTACACCATTTAGAAGGGCAAGGCAATATTTGGATATCTTAAGACAACCATCCATCAATATTTGAATATAGACTCTAACGCTTTCCCCTTTACATGTGGTTGGGCCTGGACAATGGACAACCTTTTGGCAGTCAGAGATTGGACATGGTAGGCCTGGACAATGGACAACCTTTTGGCAGTCATAGATTGGACATGGTGGGCCTGGACTAAGGCCAACCAAGGAAATGTTAATGAGAAAACCCTCAACACAGTCCAAGACATACGAAAGCACCACGGGAAACTCTTCAAGTGAAGTTAAACAAATATTGCACATCATATCGCCAGAGAATTTTAAAACTAGCCATATGCTACAATCCCTATAAAAAAAAATAAATAAAAAAACAAAAACAAAAATATGAACAATATGTTTGATAGAGTATTCAAATCAAGGTTTGAATCATTTTGCTACAGTATTTTCTCTCACAAAAATTTAAGTCTTCGTTCAAATACTCTACTCAAATACTCGAACCAAACGAGCCCTAAGAAACTAGAATAACAGCCAAAAGTTCACGTATTAGGCCGAAAATGGTATATCATTCTCAGAAAATTAAAAACAGAGCTCAAAAAGCAATAAGACTGCAAAAACCTAATAGAGCAATCTCATACCTGGTACGAGAAGACCACCCAGTGTTCTCAAGAAGACGAGTATCTTCTGTGCCTGGCTCATTATCTTCGTCATCTTCAGCTACTTCATCGTCATCTACATTCAAAAACTCTAGAGGGACAGAGACATTTCCAAAAAAAAAATAATAATTATGTCACTTAAGTTCCACTGTTGCAGTTATAACTTGGAGGAGCCAAATCAAGATTGAAGTTAAAAGAAATGAACCTGTGTCGTTTGCAATTGTGACATCTTCAAAATCCTGCACCATATGGGCAACAATTGAGCAAGCATAGGAGGCATATATGACTAATTAAAAGGAGAATACATTGCCCATGGAATCATATACAACAAAGACAGTTTGCAAATAGCAACCACATTACTAGACAAAGGAATAAGAATAGAGAAGCTCTCTCGATCACTTTTTAAAGCACAATGAACTCAAATATTTACAAGAATACGACTATCAAAAAGACACGCACCTTCATGACATTCTGTAACATATTACGAGAAACATGGTGTGAAACTAAAACAGCAAAGAAGATAGAATAAAGCATAATAAAAAAAATAGAAAAACCAACAAGATGTGAAAGAGAGCAAAAATAAGATACAGCATGTAAATAAAATGAAGGTATAGATATATGTATGTTATGTTAAAATAATCATATATTTATGCATAATAGAAATCAGAACTTAAAGAAAAAAGAAAAACAAAAAAACTTACACCACGAAACTCGATTGCAGAACCCTCAGCTGTAATTTCTGCATTCATGGTACCCATCAGATCAGCTTCCTTAAAGTCTGCATTTTCTCCTTTATTCAAGAAAGCATTTTCTGCATCCGTATCAAGTTCTAGAGCAAAACTAGAATCTATTTTGGCTCCTTCACCCTGCACATGGCTAGAAGTCAGATCCTTCTCATCACACCCCAACTCTGATGGCTGTATTTCATCCAAATTAACAACATTCAGATTATTATTTCCAGTTCCTTCTATAGACTGGTCTCCATTTTCGGAAGTGATATTGTCACATCCTAAAGTTCCAGAAGGATGTAAATTGCCATGATCTTGCTCTACATCTACTCCAAATTCAGTGTCATGACCAATAACTTCAATAGCATCTACTCCCCCATTACTTATATCCACTAGTGATGCGCCCAAAACAGGCTCAGTATCCAACTTTTGTGGTGACATGCTTGATAAATCCATCTGAATAGAAGCATTTGCATCATTATTTGTATCCACCAGATCCTTTTGCGCAACATTTTCTGGCGCATTGGCATCATAAGAGACAGGATCAGTTGAGAGTTGTGATTCAATCCCATGAACAGTGTGCTCTTCAGCAACAGCCGCTTCGACGTTTTGGCCATCAATCTCCATTTCAGCTACCTCCGCTAAGGTTTCATGTTGAGATCTCAGGTCATTGCTCTCAACATGTTGTACCTCACTGTGACTAAGGACATTATCAGGCTGTGTGTCCATATCATTTCTCACAGCGACAGAAAACTCAACATCCTTTGCGAATTCAACTGGAGCATTGTCTTGACCATTCTCAGAAACCTTTACCTTACTCGCATCAAATGCTCCACGGTGCACAAATATCAGTGCCGCTGACATACCTAGAATTCAAGTGAAAACTAAATCAGCAATCTCTAAAGATATTTGGTCAAACTCTAGCACAGTAAATGGAAATACTTCAGAATCAACAAGAAATCAAGAAACCGTATGTGTCTTAAGCAAGTAATATCAATGCAAATTACTAACTTGAATAGAACAGAGATCCAACAAAAAATCACACCATCAATTTTTTTTTTTTTTTGGGGGGAAATCACATCAGCAAAATTGGTTTCCTTAAAAGCCCCATGATATTATCCAAGCAAAAGTAGCCAGAATATCCTGACGGGAGAAAACCAATGTAAGTGTATATGCTCCAGTTTTAGCAGTAGTTACAAAAACTACACGTGGATAGTTTTGACTTCTATCCTCACGAAGGTAAACGTACTAGGGATAAAGCTCCTCCTTATTGACTCACCAGTAAATATGGGCTCACTAAAAATCTCTTCTTCCAAGAATTGTCTCTGAATCATAGATATTTCTGGGCGTGTACATGGAGCTTTCTTCCGTATGCGACGTATGTCTTCAGTGTTTGTCAACTGTAGCCGTATTGTACTTCAAAAAAGATATTTAAAAGAAAAAAAATGTGTTAGCATTTAAAAATATGGGGCACACTTAAACACTTTAGGAGAAACAACAAGAGGATACAGGATGCCAAGTTTGTCTAGGTGGGTACATGGCATGCTAGATCTCAATGAACAACCCTCATTTTCCCTACTTTGCTGTCGTATAAATTGCCTAATAGTGTAGGCATGGTTAGTTGCCGCGAGTGCAGAGTCATTTATTGAGATTTCTATGAAGAAAATGTGCAACAGAAATGTAAAAAACACAAATGACAAATAAAAACAAAAGCAGATCATGCATCGGTGTAAAAAGGCTGCAAGACTCTCAACTAAAGAAAATAGTAGTATATCTATTTAAACAATTGTATACAACTCGCACTACATGCAGTCGAGCAAGTGTAAAATGTAGAACCTGTTTGTTTTCTTCTGATTTTTTCACAAGAAAAATATTTAGAAAGTATATCAATAAGTTACTAGAGTATACATTTTCTATTTGATAAACTACACGAAAATAAGCAAGTAAGCAAAGCTTTGTTCTTTAGTGGTGTTCTAGGCAACTTTGTTAACCCATATCTTGCAATTCCATTTAAATGCCACATGGATTCCTGATGTGACATAGGTAAAATCAATATTTGCAGTGGTGATCCTTCGTATACTATTTAATTCTATCACCATTTCTTACTTGAATAGTTGGTATGCTACTTGGCATGCATTGTTTGGACCTATTTCCTATAAAACACTAAATTTTAAACTTTTACGACCAAAATTAAAAAAACTAGGAATGATATTTGGTCGATAACAAAGTCAGTATCACAGAAACTAAGACATACTCGCCGTGTAAAACCATTATATCATCCATAAGCACTTTCCTCTTCGAGGCGCTACCACGGGAAGCAGATCGAAGGCGTTTTGTGGATATTATTTCAGGTGCAGGTGGAGTGGGCTTCATTTTCAAAACTGACGATTTTCTTCCAACTGAAACAAGCACTAAGATTTGGTCATAACCTTGGTAGCAATAATATCAAATATAAAATTTACCAGAATACCTGCCACAAAAATCCAACTCCTCAGACCAGTTATTGTACACAGTGGCATGTACAAATCACAGAAGTTTAAAAAATAATGAAAAAAAAGTGACAGCTTTTTTACCTAATATAGACGACAATAAATCATCGTCACCAGGAATGGATTCTGCAGTTCTCCTTGATTTTTTCATACTAAATGATTCGCCCGAGTTTAAACTATGTACTGTCAAAGTACTCTCTGTAAAACTACGTTTCTTTCCTGATATGGCTTTGCCCACAGCCCCACCCCCGTCATCCCCAGAAATAACCTCTTTCTCAGGCGTAGTCTCCAATAGCAACTCATTTGGTTCTGTAGTTAGCCCCTCCGGTACAGATAGCATCTTTTCAGGCGCAGGTAATTCTGAAGCCACGGATTTTTCTAAATGCTCCAACAGATTGTCACGTGATACCACATAATCCATTTCTTCATCCAACTTCCTGCAATCAATTGGAGTCTCTTCACAACCTGCAGGTTCAGCAAGCTGTTTTTCTTGTGCATCCAGCTCTACAACATCAGTTGAATGGATCCCTTCCACTAAAAGGAATAGAAGAATTAGTTGTACAATTAAAACATACGTATACATACATGTATTAAGAAAACCTGCACCTCAATAGACAAACCTGAATCATGAATGCAAACTTTCACTTGAAATGTCTCTAACGATCATCCAAAAAATTTCAAATAACAAATTGGGGAAACCAAATATGTACCTCTAAGAGATGACGCATCAGGTTGTGACAGAGTGCTGCAAGCACGGAGAGCAGGCAAGTCATTAGATGCCATGTGTTCATTAGAATGGTTCGGATCATCTGATTCTCTTAGTATCTGAGCTTCAACATTCACAACCTCTGGCCTCCCTGGAGATTCCAGAGGATGAATGCAATATGATGCCAATGCAATGCTAGGGGAGCATGACTCTCCCATATTATTGTGAATTTCAACATCCACCGAACAAGTCCTACGACCAGGATCCTCCATTTCAGAGGTAACTTGGGAGCAACTAGGAGATTCAGCACATTGTACATCCATTCGCTCTACAAGGTGAGCAGTTAGTTCATTGTTTATTACAACACCATTGCGTATGTCTTCCCCCTTGGTTGGACCATCGAGTTCACTAACATTTCCATTTGAACATACCGGTTCTAGAGCAATAGGTTTAACATGCTCAACCACAACAGACGAAGTTGTTGACGGATCATTGTCTACAAAGGCGTTCTCTTTAATAACTGCAATTGATGCTGCATGTACCTGTGTCCTGGGCTCTTTCGTCTCCATGTCTCTGGAAAGGTAGCCATTTTCCTCAAACCGTGAAATGGTTTCATGGGCATCAGACTTACGGGCATTTACTGTACATTCCAGTGCTGTGGGTTTGAACAAATCACGGTCTTTTGATTCTGTTTGACCACCACAGGACAGAGCCCCCTGAACATTGGATGGGCTTGGATAATCCATAAATCCAGGAGTATGTGGGGTTTGAACATGCACTATGGCTTCTCCATTTTTTGCTTGAATTCCATTCTATTCCAAAGAAAATAAACATGCATCAAATAGAGATAGTGCTTAACAGATATAGGTGAAACTATGGATCATGTTTCCTATCCTGAAACCTTCAGAAAAGCAGAGATGGGGGTATGCACAGGTGAAAAACAAAAATAAAACACATGCGCACACACAGCGGCACAAATTTTTGGGAAGTGTCAGCCAACCTGGTCCCCATCGTCATTCATTTGCATTAGTGCTACAGTTCCAGATATTCCCTCATAAGTTTCATCCTTTTCCCCAGGTGTCAACAGTTGAATTGACGACAGTGGTTCAGTACTGTAATAAGAGAATGAATGAGGTATATCACAAGCATCAGAGTTCCATATGATCCCATGAACCAACAGAAATATCACCAGCCCACCCCACCCAGCACAACCAAGCAGTAAGGCCTAACAGGTAACATCTTTAACATGATCACAAGTGTTGGAACAAAAATACTCATCAATTATCTGCTATTGAAATGTAAACAGCTTACTCTGGAATTCCATCATTTTCCCTGGCTTCAACCTTGCCTAAGAACAGGTCCTGTTTGTTGACATTGTCAAGGAAGCGAAGTTTTTGTGAGAACAAAATATTTGAAAAAGTTAAATGTTCACATGGAATTTTCATGTGACCAGTGCATATATTTTAAAAAATACTATAAAAAGAAAGTAATGAAGACATGAATATGGTAATATATGCAGCCAACAAAAAAATAAATATATAGTCCATGAATATAAAAGATAGTAATGATGCAAATATTTACGTCTGGTTGCCAACTGGTGCATACATGGAAGCAATTTAATGCAATGACACCAGCAGTCTTTTGGGCTAACCTGATTTCCTAGCTTCCACTTCTTCCCAAACACAATTGGTTAAAATCTTATAATACTTTCTTTTTCCCTTTCATGAATGCACTTGGGTAGTGCTTAGCTAACTCAATCAATGTTCAAGTCCAAGATGGGAATAGGTTGACAACATGTTTGTAACAAGTCAAAAGCTAGCTTTCACCATGCATCGACAGCACTGTTAATTTTCTTTTGACGGACGACAGAGACCAAACATGCCAGGAATTATAGTTAGTTCATGTACACCATTTTCTTAATAAGAAACAAGCGAATTTGTATTATAAGAGCGTGAACACACTTCTTCATCAGTTTCAAGTTTGTTTTCAAAGTACACTGAATCATATTTACCTCATCAAGGTCCAAACGTATTTGAGAAGTGTCACCATCACCAAACCGCTCTGGAAACAAGGCATAAAATATGTGCATTTGACATTAATTTGAAAGTTTGAACCTTAACATCAATATGCAACTTATTTTATTCATTAATGCAACTGTCAATTTGTAATCAGCAGCATCCTTAATGTCTAGAAGGCAAAACTTTTGTTTGAAAAGAGACATAGAAAGAGGGCAAGGAGGATGAGCAATACAACAAAAATTTAAATGAAGAGACATCTGTCTACAAGGATAGAGAAAGAAATCAAAATTAAAGCCATACGTTGGCAAAGAACTTAAAAAAACACAGAAAATCCATTTAGAAACACCAAAAACAAACTTGCATAATAGCCCTCTAGCTCAAATACAACGATATGACAATTTCCTGAATTACTCTGATGCTACTCTGATTATCATGCAACTAAAATTAAAAAACAATATAAGAATGCTAACCATCCAATCCAAACTGAGATGTTGAGTAAACCACACCATCCATCGTATCTTGGAGTGTAATCTGCTCTCTTGCACTGACATGGTGATCAACATAGTTCCTGCAAAAATATCATTTGTTAATAAGATAATTATGTTCAACTTCAGATCGATAATAATGACCTCAAAATATATTTCAAACATGTTAGAACTAACCCATGTAACATTTCATTATCAGGAAGCTCGAAATCATCGAGATCAAAAGTCTCAGGCAAGGTGATGGAATGATATGGTGCAGTAGACTCTTCTGGAGGCAAATCAACAGCAGTGGAGCGAAAAGCTTGCTTTATCTTGAGCAAAGCCTCGCTGCAATCATCAAAAAGGTAATTCACCTTCCTAGAATATATCCTCACAACTCCAAGTAAAAGATGACTGGACAACCGAAGTGCTATAGGAACATCGGGAAAAAGGATTGAATCTGTTCCATGAAAATAACACATATCATAAGTTAGATGTGCAGACTGAAGAAAAAAACCATAATCAAGGAAATGAAGAAAACACAGTGGGGAGAAGGGGAGGAGCAGAAATGGGAGTCACAAGAAAAATATGGTAGTATCTACAGTCAATATGACAATTTACCTAGAAAAGATTTAGTCAATAAAAAAAAGAAAACAACACATTCGATGGTTTAAAAGGAAATGTTTAGTATAGCAAGATAATGCATATAACTGGTGAAGAACCCCCTCCCCCACAAGCAATCAAGTATCATGACCAACAATACAAATTAAATGGTTGTCACCAAAACAAAGAAATCTCCACAGGTTGCATTTGGCTAGACAGAATTAAACAGAGCTATTTTTTTTTTAACCATTGAGTTCAAATAAAAATTTTTGGAAAAAAAATGACCTAACAACTAGATACTAGCTATATTAAATTTCAAATTTACTAACTCAACCTAATTATATTAGCTGGCTATTTAAAATAAATTTTCAAAAAACCGACAAAATTAAAGCATAAGCAAAAATTTTAAAAATATGTTACGGAAACATACTAAATTATTAAACAAAAGAAATTAAAATTGCCCACTTGAACACAAGGAAAGACAACATAACATTAATGGGATCAGAAATATCACTCCAAAAAAAAACCCCAATAATAGCATATGAAGCAAAATGAATCAACTATACAAAAAGCTTCAGGGATGGTACTTAATGATGAAATCAAATATATATATATATATGTATATATTTGCATCATACTTACATCACAACCCAAGCTCAAAGCTCTTTTATACTATTTTTAAGTCGAGAAATGTAAAATTTCAACAATAGAAGCAAAATTTCTCGATGGTAAATGAAGCAAGCTAATCAGCTAACAAGAAATTTGGTTTCCAGCCGAAACCCCATCACTACGCTATTTTATCATGCCGAGAAAATTTTTTGCACTTCCACAAAATTAAAGCTCAAAGAAACACTGCTTTGTCAAATTTCTCCTCTCTTTTTAGCAGTATAAACAACAGAAATGGAAGCAAAATTGCACTTAGGTCATTGAAACAAACTTATCAGCGAACAAGAAAAAATAAAATAAAATAAAATAAATTGACTTCCACAGAATTAAAGCTCCAAAAAAATATCGACCAATTTAGCAACTTTCCCCTCTTTTTTAGCAACAAAAATTGAAACACAGCAAAAATAGGGCATCCAGAAATGAAACTGACCCACTGAGACTCCAATATCGGTGTCCGCGACCTGATTCTTTCGAAGCTTCCTCTCCAAATGCGCCGCTATCCATATTGTCCCGAGCGGCCCTTTCTTGGCCAATATAAACTGAGAATAAAACATCTCCCAAACTGTAACTCTTACTTCCCACCAAAAACCCCAGATTTCATAAAACCAAAACTTTACCTTCTTTCGAAATAAAACCCTAATTATCCCAAACTACCACACCAGTAAAACAGAGCTGTAGAATTACTAAGTATATATAGCTTCTTCCACACAGTCCTGTAAATAAAGCAAGAAAAACTCCAAATTCTCAACGAACTCTTAGACAATACACCACAGAAACCCTAATTTCCACAAAAGGAACTTATTTCCCATTTTGGCGCAAAATTGGGATTCGAGAAAGAAAGAACCCGCTTCGAAAACACGCACGAAGACGAAGAAGCAACTGGCTTAAAAACTCCTGGAGACCTCGGAATCGAACAGTTGACGAAGTCAAGCTGAGAGAGTGGTCGAAAATTACTCCGGTGCCTTCCGAAAACCCTAGATTGCACGGAACGACGTCGTGGTGTCGAGAGGAGCGCAATTGAGAGGAGAACCGAAAACCCTAGAGAGAGAGAGAGAGAGAGAGCGAGTGCAAATAGGCGAGAACTGATTCAGGCGAGCACCGAGTCGGAGATCGGAAGTCAGAGAGGGAGAGATACAGAGAAGAGAGAGAAAATGCGTTTGAGAAGCAAGCGGGCAAGAGGAGAGAGAATCAGAAAGAGAGAGAGAGACAGAGAGAGGTTTTTCTTGCATGATTTTTGTTAATCTATTTCCCTAATATACCCTCAGACGACATGCACGTGCTGAAACAAGCGAGCGACGGAGGTAGAAAATTGACTGAACCTTGAGGGGCATTTTTGTCTTTTAGTTTCTAAAATCTTTTTCGAACTTCCTAATTTCCGACCACGAAATTAGGAAATTTGGCTTGCATAGGAGGACCAATTTGTCTTTTCGGCCTGAATTAATTTTTTGTCGGGAAATTTTAAGAGAAATAAAAAGTTTCCCATAATTACGTGACATACCCTCCAACGACACGCACATGCCACGTGCACATACACTGACGTGACTTATTGAAACTTGAGGGCCATTTTTGTCTTTTCACACAAAATTAACGACTTTCTCAATTTTTTCATGTTTTTAATTTTACGATTTTTAATTTTTATTATAATAATTTAGGGGGTAAAAACAGCCTAAAAGTTTGTGCAGACCAATAGGCATGTGTTATGTCGTCCATTTAGGTTTTAAGTTTTTCACATTCTAATTTTCAATTTCCCTCTGCTTTCGCCTTTTTTTTTTTTTTTCCTGCAAATCGATGATGTTTGTGTTGGCGCTCTTAGTTCAAACGATCAAGAGGGAGTTTTTTCTTTTTTTGCCCTCTTTCCCTTCTAAAGGTTTAATAATAGAATAAAGCTCTTATATATTATAATAAACAAACAAGAAATTACCAATACAGTCTTTTAAATCAAAAAAATTTATTATAACCATATTACAAAACACCTTATAAAAGCCTTAGGGCCATAGCCAATATTTAAACAAGTGAAATACTCACTAGATTGAATTAGGACTATACTTATATAGATTAAGCTCTGATAATTTAAAATAACATATCCAAGATATATATATTTAATACTTGTCAACTCTAACACTACTCTACTAAAAGCTTAGAGCTGCACTCTCAAACTATATAAAAATTACGAAGCTACAATAAGCTAATCGTCTATGATATATCATAATATGCAACATCCCCATAAGATATTCATAATCGGCTTAAGGATAAATTTCATTTTACCTTTTCAATTATTTTTATTTTATGTTTCATTATCTCACTATTAACTATTCATAAATAGTATACCATTCAGTTATATCCATGTATCTGAACGGTTGAACGCTCCAATCTTTCAGTTAGAGGATAATGCGTATAAGTAAATATCATTAACTCCACAAAAGAGCTAAGGATTTCATATCTATGAATAAGGAGTTTACGTCAATCAAGAGTCATGTCTCTAATGTACCGGTATGCATACCATCATTAAATTAAGATGTCACCTTTTAGTACATTAAAAAGACACAAGTCAATAATATAAGCTCATTGTTCATTTTAGGATTAAGACATAACAAATATGATTGCCAAAAGTGAATTGATTTGAATAAACGAAATTATTAATCAAATCAATTCAACTTTTGTCCCAATCCAATATATCGTCACTTACGACAATATACGAATGTTTCTACTCGTAGAGTCCCACTCTGATGACTAAAACAAGTCATCTCCTGTTAGGATGTAGACAATATAACAATCTTAACATGAATGAAGCGCTTAATTTTATTCCTTCGATTGTAGACCTTATCATTTAGACTATCACCTTTAAGATTTATATCTTTTGCATAATTTGTCTATCATGTGCATGATCTTAAATGTTAAGACTGACAGTCTCAGATTTTTATTTGTTTATCATATATTCAATAGAAATGAATATAAAGAGGACAACATTTAATATATGAATAACAAATAAACTCTTTATGGTTAAATGTCTCAAAAACTTATCATATCATTAAATCCTAAGGGCACCTAGTCTAACAATGGCGGCTTTTGATGACCATTGTCAAAACTCTTCATGCAATAGCCACCTAAATATGATGGGCCAATCCTTTTGCCACCAACAAGAAGAGAAGACACCCTTGAAAGTTGTTTTGGACTGATTCAAGATCACTATCGAGAAAAAGCTCCTAATCATTTATTCTATACGGTATATTGATAAACAAATGGAGCTTATTAGGACCACGATTTTAGAAGACAGCATAGAAAAAGAAGTGGAAGCATCTAATCCTTATAGTGACCATCGATTGATGGAGGATTTGGTGTCGTGTGATGATGATTGCTATTTGGATTACTCAAACGAACAAGGTCAGGAGAGTTAGGGGTGCACAAAAACCGCCCCGCAACCGCCGGCCGCCGGAGCCCGCGCTCGGCCCGCTCGAAAAAAAAGATTCTGCGGGTTCAACCCGACCGCCTATATATGTTGGCGGGCGGGTACGGTTTTAAATTTTAGGGGGCGGGTTTAACCCGAACCCGCCCGCTTAATTCTTAAAAAAAAAAAAAAAAAAAAATCATAATCTAAACCTCCTCCACTCCTCACTCTTTAAAAAGAAAAAGAACACTTGACTTTGTTCATCATTTCGTCTGTAGTATCCTGTTATTTTCGAACCCAATGAACAAGTTTTATGAAAGAACAAGAATTCTTGACTTTGTTCATCACTTCATCTGTAGTTGATGTTTCTTGTTGCAATTAATGATTATGTTTCTTAATTTGTTGTGAATATGGTCATTGTCTTTAGGCATCAAACTTGGTTGTTGTTGGGAATGCTTTATACATTATCATCTTATATTTTCTACAAATTTTTTTCACTTTTTTTTAATAAAAAAGAGCTCAAAAAATTATATTGTACATTAATGTAGACCCAACCCGCCCCACCTGCCTGCACCCGCCCGCCCCCAAACTGAAACCGCCTACCATTCCATGGGCGGTTTTGTGGGTTTGTTAATCGTCAATCTGTCATTTAAAAAAACCGACCCGCACCCACTCAAAAACCGCCAAACTGCCCGTGGTTCACCCCTAAGGAGAGTAATTCAAATCATGTGGAGTCTTATTAGAAATTTGAGCCTTTAAAGGAAATAATTCCTCCGAATGAAGAACAAGAACCCTTCGAAGATGTTTTTGCTCCAACATTCGCAAAGTTGGAATTGCACTCGATCACCAACTTACACTTGCTAAATCAAGGGATGTCCATCCATAACCATGAGCTTTTTGAGGATCAAATCACAAGCATGGAGATGGAAAGATAAGTAAAGAGTGAAGAGCATTTAGGAGGGTCATTGGAGGTAGAAAAGATGGAAGAGTCGTTGGCGGATCAATAAGCTTATGAAACCATTTATTTGAGCTCCTCATTGGTCTTAACATATGCACCACCAACTGGCCGTTTTTGGTACACATCACCATCATCACCATACTATACTCTCTACAAGCTCGAGCCTCGATTGAAGTTCTTTTACCAAGCCCATCATTTGAAACGAAGTCAAGTAAGAGCAAAGTGCCAAAGTTTTCAACATCTTGCCAAGCTTGAGGGCATTTGTTGGAAAAATGAGCACACAGCAGAATTTTAAAATTTTAAATTAGAGTATTTTTAAAACACAAATTTGACATGCTAAATACATAAATTAATGACAAATCTTACTAACCTCTTTTGTATACCGAAGTAGGCTCGAATCCGTGTAGAGAAGAAGGTTTCAAAAGAACCCCAACCAACTGGTCTTTTTTGTTATTTTCTATCCACGATAAGAGTGCGGATGGTCACACGCCGTACAGCTTTTTCTCTAGTGACTTTCTTCCAACCGCTTGAGAAGAACTAGAGCTAAGGTTCAATATGTTGAACAATAGCGCTTAGTGAGTTTAAGAGTTTCTTTCATTAGAGTACTCACTCTATGCTTCTCAAAAGGATCTTAATAACTGAGAAAACTCACCCCCTATGTGACGACCTGTCATCTCTCAGGCCGTACGTTAACACTTTTCTTACTTATGTAGCTATAAAAATTTTCAAAATATAATTTTTTTTATAATATTACTCACATGCATATTCAAACTTCCTTTATATAAATATGTAAACTTAACATAACATTTCCCAAAAGAGTTTTGTCTTACTTGTACCATATTATAACTTGTTTTTAATATTTATTTTACAACAAGTTCCAAGTTTATTTAATATACATATAGAGCGAAAACATTTCAGTAGCGGTATCTATACCCTGGTCTACACATTGCTCATGCTCCGCCATCAGCTCATAAGTGAATCTATTTTGACCTTTTAAATAAATTACTTACAGCATGAAATAGCTAGGTGAGCTAATGCTCAGTAAGTCCAAACATAACCCACATGTATAACCTACTGGAGTGCATGATCCAATTATGCTTATTTATGAATATTCATTATTCTCTTCATAATTTGAGCTTTAAATAGGCCTGAGCATTTGTATCATATGCGCACGTGGGTTATCGTAACACTGAGACCAAAATATAACTTAGAACTCCCCTTGAGTCGGAAGCTAATATGACACTTCTCTCTTTGTCTGGTGATTCAATTACCAATTCGTTAATTAAGGTTACCATACCATGCATGATGATCTATTAACTTATAATAAGTGCACACCATACACGTTTCTTTAAATGTATTAAATACATTAATACATTTATATAACTACTTTTCCTATAAACCCTCTATCCCATACTGTAGGTGGGGTTCAAACTTACTTGAGTATGCTACGGCATACATTGACTTTTGGTTCCTCTACTAATCGTCTAGTGTCCTGTTTGGCCAATTGTATTGTCATTGGCCAAATTATCTCTATTCATCTATGTGTCGATAAAATATATTTGTCAATTACTAAATCAGGTTATTATTCGATTTACAACCTCCGATCACTAAGGGTTCGATCCCTCTTGGTTCATGTTGCCTTATCGTTTCTAACAAAAAGGACAAAATTCTTACTAAAGGCCTTTTTTTCCCTATTTTAGATGGTTCGGGGTCTGTTCGGGCCGTTTTGTAAAAAATGATGTTTTTGCCCTCAACGAGCCTTTTTAAATTTCCCAGACCCAATTGTGCTAATTTAGCACAAAATGTTGCTTATTAGCAACGGAATAAAATTCAAGGTATTAGGTCTCTTATTTTGCAATAAAAACCAAATTTTGCAAAACTTTACAATTTTATCCCGAATGTTGAAAATATCGACGATTTTGTCCCCCGGACCAAACATGATCTTTTTATACCATTAGCCTCAATTTTCCACAAGGATTAAATTCTTCCAAAGTTTCTTACCTAAATTCCTTTTATTTAAAAACATTTTTGTCCTTAATTTTTCACAAGGATTAAATTCTTCCAAAGTTTCTTACCTAAATTTCTTTTATTTAAAAAAGTTTTTGTCCTTTTATTTTATTAAAATTTTGTTATAAAAATATTGTAAAATTCATATTTCATAAACTGTTGAGAATTTTGACAAACTGCCTGTGATTTCTAACAGTTTTGTCAAGATCTACAACTTTTGTGTTTTAACTTTTTTGAAATCCCCACTACATAGTGGAGTTTTTGCCATTTTTCAAAACTGCTGAGCTTGTGCAAATCTTTTCAATTCAGTCCTTTATTAATTTTCACAAAAATCTACTTTTAAACATTATGCACCCCACTGTTTAGAGCAAGTTCCAAAACTTTAGCAAATAATCATGTTTAAATATGCCAAATTTCATTCCCTTAAAAATCACTCAAAGTTTGCAAATTTACTAAATTTGAAAACCAAATTAAATTCTAAGCATACAACCCCTAAGTTTTCTACTCATCACCATCACAAACCTTAAAATTATGTAAACATACCATAAGCTAATTTAAATAATTACATGCCATTCTTGAAAAAACTCAAATCAAACAAAGCAAGATAACAACAACTTAAAAAGTGTAAGATTAGACTTTACCAAAAAAAAGTTTGGTAAACTTGGTTCCTTCCAACAAGCTTGATTTCAACCTTCCCAAGCATGGTTCATAGAAAGAAAATCCTTATCAACATCCCCCTCAAACCCAAAGAAATAACCCTAGAAAACTTAGAGAAAAGTTTAGATTTACCTTAAAAGTTTGAAAGACCTTGAACTTAAAGCTTGCAAACTTGCTTGAAGAAGGTTATATGAAGAATTTGTTTTGAGAAAATTTTGATAGAATAACCCTTAGGGCTACCGTGTATAGTAGAGAGAAAAATGAAGGAAAATTTTGCTCACTTAAAGCCTTAATCAAGATTTGCTTACTTAGATTTTCTTTTTTTTTTTTTTTGAAATAAGGTGACTCAACATATTAATCATGACTTAGGGTTAGTGTGGCATTAAGGGGTTAGGCCACATCAAGCGGTGTGGCCGCCCAATTCAAACCCTTTGGGTGTCCCCTTACTTTACACAGTTTAATTTTACATCGTACAGTATTTTTCTTATACTGTTAGAGTAAAACTAGAGAAATAAATACTTAAGCGGTCTAAAATGCTCTAACTTACTCTTTGGTTCACTTTCAAATCCCAAACACAACATTTCATATATCTGTGTGTTTTACGTAAGCAGTGTACTTACACTACATCTTACCCCTTTTACATTGTTTTGGGTTATAACATACTTTTCTACTTTATTTAATACTTTAATTATTTATTAATTTATATCGCAACACTATGATTAATTGTGATATAGAATTCATTTTAAAAATATTGTTCGTAAATTTCTGAACATTTAAGCTCATAGAATTTGTATTTAACAATGTCTAATATTACATAAAATTCACAGTCATATTTATTGTTAATATTGTTCATATATGCATTATCGTAATTTATAAAAATATGATTTATAAGGATAAATTCATTAATTAGATCCAATATTGCATAAAATTCACAGTCATATATCTTGTTAATATTGTTCATATATGCATTATCATAATTTACAAAAATACATTTTATAAGGATAAATTTATTAATTAGATCTAATTAAGTACTGGATTTATTAATGAATTTTCCTTGAGCATTACACCCTATTTATAGTGGTCGAACCTGGGATCAAACCCTATTAGATAAAGCCTCAAAATTTGAATTTGGATCAACTTCTGATGAAAAATGCGTCTAAAATGCATATACAAATTATCGCACGATCGACAAGTCTTTCCCATCGGCCTACCGAACTTACTCTATCAGCAGGCCAAACTAGCGCATCAGCTTGCCGAACTTGCAATAATCAAGTTCTACAAGAATATTTTATTTTCCATGCGAGATTCTTAGATAGAGCCTCAGTTTTAATTCAAATAACCTAATAGAAAAGTTATCTAATCTAAACAGTCATATCTGGGTAATCTCATAGAAAATAAAATATTATCCAAATAATTCAACATGTTTATCTTGAATTAATTCTCAAAATTAATTCAATCGATAAACTGACATGAATTATCAGATCTGATTTTATCGAATTTTAACCAATCTAATAATTTAACATAAGTCACCAATACGTAAGAAAAACATATTATATCGTTACATAATTTATTATGAGCTAGCAAAGGGAAGCCGATTGACATATATAGTTTAAGCTCCTATACTTATAAAATACAATATCCTGGATATATATTTTATAATTATCAACTCCAACACTACTCCACTAAAAGCTTAGAGTTGTACTCTCAAACTATATAAAATTACAAAGTTTCAAGTAAGCTAACCGCTCATGAAATATCATAATGTGTTACATCCCTATAGGATATTCATAATCGGCTTGAGGATAAATTTTGTTTTACCTTCCCGATTATTTTTATCTTATGTTCCATTGTCACATCAGAGGAATACTTACTATCCAAAGATAGTATACTATTTAATTACACCTATATATCCAAATGGTTGAGCTCTCTAGTCTTCTAATTATAGGATAATGCATATAAGAGAATATCGTTAACTTCACAAAAGAGCCATGGATTCCATATCTATGAATAATGAGTCTACGTCAATTAAGAGTCATGTCTCAAACATACCGGTATGCGTACCATCATTAAGTCAGGATGTCACCCTTTAGTACATCAAAAGACATAAGTCAAGATAACGGGCGCATTAGTCATTTTAGGATTAAGACACAACATGTATGATTGTATAAAGTGAATTGATTTGCACAAATGGAATTATTAACCAAATCAATTTAACTTCTATGTCCTAATCCAATACATCATCATCTATGACAATGCACTAATATTTTTACTCGTGGAGTCCCACTTCGATAACCAAGATAAGCCATCTTCTGTTAAGGATGTAAACAACATAACAATCTTAGCATAAATAAAGCACCCAACTTTATTTCTTCAATTGCGGATCTTATGATTTAGACCATCACTTTTAAGATTCGTGTCTTCTATATAATCTGTCCATTATATGCACAATTCTTACAGGTTTAGATCAACAATGCCCGACTTTTATTTGCTTATCATACATTCAACAGAAATGAACATAAAGATGATAATATTTAGTATATGTATAATAAATTAACTCTTTATTGATAAAATGTTTCCAAAAATATATTACAATATTTTACTCCTTATTGCACTATGTCGAATAGCATTTACAACCAAGACCCATATGTGGTGTTTTATGACACCTACTATGGGCGAAAGCCGCTCTTTGATGAGCGTTTCTCCAAGAGTCAAGCTAATAGCTTAAAATTAAGCGCCTCTTCGGGGGCAACCCAAGTTCTCTAAACTTTTTCTTTTGATTTAAATTTTGAGTTTTTGTTTTCAAGTTTTTGTTTTAAAGTTGGGGATCAAATCATACATTTTTTATAAGTTATGGGCCTCCTGAACAATCTACCTTAAAAAGAAAAAAGAAAAGATAAAATTGGAAAAACATGTTCCACAAAATATAAAACTTTAAGAATTAATTTCAAAAACTCCTCGCTAAACTATAGCCCTTGTAATATTTTGCCCCCAAAATTTTGAAACATAACATCCATTTTTCATGAAGTATGATCCATATATAAAATGGTCATTGTATTATAGTTTTAATAGAAAATTAACAAATAATTTTAAATTTAGGGGTATTTTGACAATCTATTTATAAAAATATCCACAAAAATTAAAACTATAATAAAAATAGTGTTTATTGATTATTAAAAAAATAAAACTATAATACCATTTGGATTCCTGTTTTTTTCGATATACTAAAGTTTTCTTTAAAATTTTATTGATTTTTTCACATCCAAAAATAAAATTTTAAAAATTATAAATACTTGTGAAAATTTCAAAAGTATGAAAGAAATTTTAATAAACCATCTGAGTTTTTTTTTTCTCTTTGAAACATTTTTGTTAATATTTTTCGGTTACACTTTTTTCCACTTGCACATATAACTTTTTAAAATTTCAAATTACTTTTTAGGTGTAAAAAGTTAATAAAATTTCAAAGAAAATTTTGGTATATATAAAAAAAAAGATTCAAATAGTATTATTGTTTAAATTGATTTTTTTTAAACAAAAAAAGGACTATTTTTATTATAGTTTTAATTTTGTGGATTTTTTATAAGTAGATTAATCAACCCTTAATTTTTAAAATTATTTATCTATTTTTCATTAAAATTTTAATAAAAGGATAATTTTTATTAATGATTCATATTTTAAGAAAAACATATGTTATATTTTAAAATTTAGGAAGATAAATTGTTACAAGAGCTATAATATGAGGGGAATTTTTTAATTTAATCCAAACTTTAAATGTGTTAGTCACTCATGCATTTTAAAAAATATTACTAAGCTTTGAAAATTTTGTGTCTCGTGTAATTTCCAATTAATGATCTCCATCAGATTGTGCGGTGCGAATAAAAGCCCATTAAAACAAAAACAAGCTTTTATATTTTCACACCATACAGCCTTTTGGCCCCAAAATCCGAGGAGAAGCTAGGGTTACTTAGGGTTTTGATCGACGATGGAAGAAGAAGAGGAAAGAGTTACAAAGTCATCGGTGAGGATTCATGTTGGGGGTTTGGGAGAATCCGTGACAGCAGAGGAGCTCCGACGGATGTTCGAGCTCGCCGGTGGCGGATCCGTCCATGACCTCCAATTCGTCCGTACCAAAGGTCGTTGCTTTGCCTACGTTGACTTCTCACCTTCCTCCGACAACTCCCTCAACAAGCTCTTCGCCAAGGTTGGTTTATTATTATTATTATATAATTTCTCACAAAACAAGCAATGTGTGTTGTTATCCGCTTGTTTGTTTGATGATTAATGAGTGTGAGTTGTGTAAGCTTGTTGTTTAGTTCGATTTTCCAATCCGAATTGATTAAATACACAAGGAAAAGAAGTAGTTTTATATAGATATATATATAACATTTTTGGGACACATTTTTAGGTCAAAAATGGATTAAAGAAATAGGTTTTAAGTGAGTCATCAACTGATGTAAATGATGTTGGTGGCAGTATAATGGATGTGTGTGGAAGGGAGGGAGGCTAAGGCTTGAGAAGGCCAAAGAACATTATCTCAGCCGCATGAGACGAGAATGGGATGAAGATGCTACTGCGGCGGCAGCTGCTAATGCTAATCCGGCTGCACCGGATTCTTCAGAAGTGCCACAGAGTCTCCCCATTGCAGAAAAGAGCAACCTTCGGATTTTTTTCCCCAGATTAAGAAAGGTTCTCTTTATTTCTTTGTCTCATAAAAAAAAGTAAAGAAAATTTTTTTAAAAATGGAAAGTTTAATACACACATATATATATTGCAGGTATTCCTGTGCTCGTTTCGGAATTGGACTAGCAACTACTAAGCAATAATAGCACGGCATTGGGCAACTGTTTTGCTTTTCTTATGCATGGATTTTATTGTGCAGGTGAAATTGTTGCCTTTCAGTGGAACTGGCAAGCACAAGTACAGTTTCCAGCGTGTCGACGTCCCTTATCTACCGAAATATTTCTGTGACTGCGAAGAGCATTCCGGTTCTTTTTCTGCTGAAAAAGAGAAGCGAACTCATCATCAGGAAGCAGAGAGTGGGGGGATAAACCATGAAGAGTTTAGTATAATGAACAAAGTAATGAATACGCTCTTTGAAAAAGAAAATGATGGTTCTATTGACAGTGAGACCTTGCGGGCCGATAGTGGGAACAACTCTTTCAAATTGAGTGATGACCTGCACTCTGATGAGGATGAAGCCGATGAAGATAACCTTATTCTAAATGTTGTCACAAAAGGAAACGACATGCTGGCTTTTTTAGGGAGACAACAAGACCATCAATTCAAGGAGCAGGTGTACCATCACAGATTGTTGTCTTCTTTTTTTTATTTCTTGTATTTCTTAACTGATTTTCTGGCTGACTTTCGTTCTTCTGTTGCTTCTGGGATCCAGGAAACGGGATCCAAAAGGCGACCTTTTCAGGATGGTTTTACTGTGCAGAAAGGAAATGATGGTGAGCCTCCAAACAAAAAGAAGAAATCGCTTGCTCTTGATAAAAGCAGTGGAAATTCACAGAAAATGAATGTTAACGAGCCTTCAAACAAAAAGGAGAAACGGCATCCTCGTGATAAAGGCTGTGGAAAGGAATTTGGGTCTTCTATCTCTACAACTGCAGGCGAGGGGAATTTGCAACCTCATCCAGATAAGATGGGCAAGCGCACAGCAGTTCAGCCTGCAGAGGCAGAATTGGGTATACGGCAATCAAGTGCATATGTTTGCTATCAAAAATCTTCATGGAGAGAACTTGTAGGCGATAGAGGGAGCAATTCATTCAGCATCTCTAGCATATCGCCCAATGTTGCTTCTGCCAAGGAAAACCTGGAGAAATCTGATGTTCCAAATGTGCTAGATTCTGATAGCAAAAAGGAGAACATGGAAAGGAATGACACTGCTGCTACAGACGGTGGCCAACCAAGATCTGAGGCTTTGAATGAGCCAGGGCCTGATAGCAATCACGAGAACTTGGAAGGAGACAGAGAAACTGAAGAAACTTCGTGCAGAAAGAAAATGGAGGGGCTAGTAGAAGCTCAACCTGCCGACTTAAAAATGGAGGGGCTAGTAGAAGCTCAACCTGCCGACTTAAACGTGGTTTCGACCAACATAGGAAGAGGTGCTTCGTGGCGGCATAAATCTTCATGGACACAATTGGTTGGTGGGAACAGTTCATTCAGCATTTCACCACTTCTTGGTGGCGCCACTGTTGATCAAGGAGTGCCGACAGAGCCCAAAGTTGTGGATGCCGTGAACTCTGCTCATGGCAAGCTTAACGAGATAGTAAATTCAGCTGGAGATGGTCCGGGTATTCGAGGGACGGAGAAGGGGGATGTTTCAAGGACTACCCGGGTAGAGAATCAACAAACTATTTTGGGCAATGATGAGGCTTCCATGTCGATGTTAGGGGAAAATTGTGGCGTTGCAGTGAAGGAAACATCTGCTTCAAAAGTCGAGATAAGTGACACTTGCTCGTTTATGAGAAATGCTAATTCCCTGAAAGAATGGGCAAAAACAAAGGCTGCACTCAGGGGCTCGCTTAAAAGAAAAAAGAAAACGTAGACAGCAGAGTTATCCCTTCAAGCTCGTCGAACCTATGTCACAGGAGTCTATGTTATACTATCTTTGATGTGGAAGGATTAACTGAAGAGAAAAAGTTGCTGAAACTGGAAAGGGCAGAAGGCAAAAGCTGAAGGCCCCCCTCCGCCAACCAAAAAAAACATTGTCAGCAAGTTGCGGTGATGAATTATTGTGTGCATTTTGGCCTTTTTTGGTTTTGGCACTAGCAATTTTACTTTTACTTTTTCCCCCTCAATTTGTCCTATATTAGCGTTCAACACCACAGAGAAACATTGCGCCTGTTTGAGTCGAATACTTGCCATAACAAGGCTGTTACGTTATTAGATTGTCCATCACAAATGTTGGTTTTGTGGCCGCTCGTGAATATCATGAAGGGGAAATGCGATACGGCATTTATTGCAAGAATTTTGAGTAGCGAAAGCTGATGTTATAGTAGCTAACTCTTGAAGTTGTTTGTCGTGGATGGTTCCAGAAGCTTCTTTAAACCTTACTTGAGCTTTGACCTTCTTTCTTTACTTCTCTGTTTGTTCTTTCCTCACTAGATGAGCAGATGTAAATTTGGCAGACAAGTAAAGCCGATGAATGAGAAGGTTGTACAGTTAAGAAGGATTTCTATGATGAGTACATTGCAAATGTTTTTTTTCCCCTTAGAGCTGAAGCTTCACGGAATTTTCGAAATTGCACTTTGATTGTTTCATTAGGCTCTTCGGTACCTTAACCATTAATCAACAACATTAGTCACATGTTGTTGTTGTTGCAGATAAGTCCCCTCTAGCCTCTGCTAAGCTTTCAGTTGAGATTTGCTTTTACTATTCTCACATCTTTATTCAATTTGGTCAGCATTCTTAGAATCGACAAGCAAAACAACAAAGACCTATCCTTTAGTTGAGAAATTGCTTTTAAATATCTCCTTGTTTATTTAATCCAGTTACTTTGGTCAGTTTTTGAGAATTGAGAGGAAAATACAAAAGCTATTGCAAAGAGCACATTACCAAAACTCCAAGGAATGAAATGGTACACGGAAAAAGAAGGTATCATAGGATTCACCACCAGCTAAACTAGAAATAAATAGGTGGAAGCTCAGGGAAAACATTATTGTATAATGTAATAATAACTTCACCTCTCTTTCTTTCCCCTCTCTAGGTACATAGAAACTTTTTTTTTTTTTTTCAACTACAATGTTCTGCTGCTAGGACGATTCAATCACGACAGAACTACAATTCTGACACTGCATAACCGCACATCCGAGCTCCTGATTTGGAAACATGAAAGACGAGTCTAGCTTCGACAAGCACTCTTTAGTACTTGTTTGAACTAGAACGTTGAAATGCATGATTTACTTTTCAAACCTTTGCACGAAACTCACAAGAAAACAAACTCATCTCATTCGATTTACTTTTAAAACCTTGTACGAAACTCACAAGAAAACAAACTCATCTCCTCAGAGAAGGACCCAATAACGAGGGAAAATCAGACTTGGGGGAGATGGGGGCAGTTAACAGAAATATGACAGGCAATTATGCATCCAATGGAAGAGAATATCCACGGAGATATGTGGAATCGACACCCGACTCCCTCACTAATGCCACCCGCCCAGTTCTTGCAACCTTCAAAATACAGAAACAAATCTTATTTATACACGGAAAAGCACATCAAAATAAACTGGCTAATTAGAATCCAAATCCGTTATGGGTTTGCATAACCACCACAACCTTGATTTTTGTCTTTCTTCTTGTCCTGAGCAGTCTTTTATATAAATATGCAGTTGGGATGAACAAAATTTTCGTATGTTTGCTTGGATTTATTTTAATTCATTTTTATCATTATTTTATTTCTTTACAAAAAAGAAACATCATTTATTGATACTGATACCAACACAAAGGAAAGAGGACAAGGTGTCCTAAAGAAAACTAAAACAAAATAACAGTAAGGAAACAAACCAAAAAGACAAAAAATAAAAAAGAAAAATACAAAACCATCAAGAAAACCCCCAAACGTCACATCTAATTGCCACATTACTTCTTTCCAATTCATGTTTAGTTGGATTGCCAAATTTAAGCACGTGCATAGTTGTGCATATATGTATCATATGGCTGCCTATGGGCGGCCATTGGTTCGAAGTTTATGTACCATGATCTGCTACTGATGGGGAAGGCCAACTTATTGATGGTCCTTGATTGAAAGCAGGTATATTCTCCTATGTGTGAGCTACTTATTTCAAAGGAAATTTTCAAACAAATTCTTCTCGTAATTCTGTTGTAGTTCTTTGCAACAAAAAAGAAGAAAGCCAACAAAAAATTTGTAAAACTTGGTTAGAAGAGTTTTCAGAATCAAAAAACAGACCTCACAAATCCCGTATGGCTCCAATAACTTCTGCAGCGCAACCATCTTGCTTAAGTCACCAGTAAGCTAAACAATTTCCAAAAAAAAAAAAAAAAAAGGTTAGGCCCTAAACAATAAAAAAAGACGAAGGTGATTGATAAAAGCAAGCCACTATTCAGAAGCATAGCATTATATCTCCAAAAAACTAATACCAGTCACCTTGCAGTGTTACTATAAAATATGATCACAAAATTTTGCTAAGAAATCATCCCAAACTGCATTTTTTGTCATGTAGCAACATAAGACATTCAAGCCCTAACTTAATTTTTCCTACCATAGGTCATTTATTTTGCTGCAATTAGGATACTACCAGTAAATATCTTCAAGAAAAAATTGGACCAAATACAATGTTGTCCCTCTGTCCTATTAGCTTTGCTTTTTCTTGGAACCCAGCACAGTGTCAATGAACAATTAAAAACCAGACCAGATCATACAATTAGTTTAATGAAAGATTTGCCAAAAGAATATAAAATGCGCGAGAAGGTATATGAAGAAATATGCTGGCTAATTGGGAGATGGGGACGCTTTGACCTCAAGGGTGATTGTGTGGTCAGACACATCAACTGCTTTAGCACGGAAAATGGTGGCGATATCAAGAACGTCCCTCCTAGCAGCAGTGTTCACAGCAATTTTTATTAACATCAGTTCTCGTTCCGCAAAAGGCAAGTGTGTGATATCCCGAACCTGAAGAAACAACAAAAACCATTTACATGAGTCCCTTCTGTTCAGATCACTTGAGAGATTAACAGCTTGTAATCAAGTACCTATTAATCTATTCAATGAAGCCAGAATGGGCTTTTATGTGCTTTCCCTGCACAGTGTAGCTTATTGATGGTGGAGAAACCATTAGGTTTTGGATCTAATTAGACGTATAAAGTCATGTGGAAGAGTATAGTGGTTTCATTACTCTGGGATATTCAGTTAGAAATAATGGAAGGATTTTTTTAAAGAGAAAGAGACGGAGATCTGAAAAAGCTAAATACTTAGCTTCCTCGTGGACCTCAACTGACAGATCCTATAAAGGCTCCATTTTCTTTAATTGTTTAAATTGGAAAAATGTAATGTGTTTTTTTATTTTTTATTTTTTATTTTTATGGTTTTTGTTTTGTCCTTTCAGTTATGTTTCCTTGCTCTTTTTATAGCTTTACTTTTCTTAAGGACATCTTGTCCTCTTTTCTTTGTACTAATTTCAGTATCAATAAAGGGTATTTCTTATCAAAAAACCAAAAACCTATTTGCTATCAGAAAAAATTCAAAAGTAGTAGAGAACAAAACTCCTTATTTCTATTCAGAACCTCACCTCATGAAGATCTATTAACTTTTGAAGCTGCTGAACCAACTTTCCAATCGACTCATCAGTTCCAGGAATGACAGTTGTAATGCGAGAAAGCCCCTCTAATTCAGCATGCCCCACAGCGAGACTCTGCAAGTACGAGACAATTATCACATCAGCAAGGTCATGAATACTTATTGTACAAACATTCACAGAAAGCCAGACCAAACTGACCTGAATGTTATAACCTCTTCGAGATATCACCCCAGTAACAATGTTAAGCACTCCAGGGTAGTCATTGACAAGCATAGACAAAGTGTGCGATCGAAGCCCAGTTGACTGAAATAAAAATTAAATAAATTATTTGAATAGTCCAACTGTTTTTCCATTAAAATGTGTTTTCTTAAAGATCATGCACCATATATATCATAATTAAGTGAACTTCAGGCTTTTTATGCTCTTTAGTTTATTTCGAGAATTGGAAAGATATTGTAATTCTAGAATTAAGAAAGAAGAGAAAGATATAGAAGAGAGATTAGGGTCAGAGAGAAAAGACTGGAGTTTCAGATTATCTTAGAATGTGTTAAGAGGTTACCCCACCTCTAAGAAGTAATTTAAAAGTTATGACAATCACAACTACAAAAATACACTTACTTAACACTTGACATTGATTATCTTTCTGAAGAATCTGAGAGATAATATTATAAAGGTCAAAACAGAAAGCTTACATCTTCATCATAGAGAACACCCCAATGAGCATCGAGAACTTGATTCATTGAGAGGTTGTCATATGGCTCAATAGGATATACATCACCCTTCAATAATGAAATGAAAAGTTAATGATGTCCAATGCTAGGTCATATTAACAAGGAGTAGAAGTTTTACAACTCACGAACAGCTAGATAGTAGCGAAAGACAGTTGTAAGACAGAAAATAAAAAGTATGAAAAGATATAGGCATATCAAATAAAAACTACATGAAAGGACTTCTCCTACTTTGTCAATAATGGTATCAGATTTTACTCAACCATCTTCTGCATTCAGGAATACTACAGCACTCATCGAGGCTAATCACAAGCCCAATTATCGGTAGGCAGATTATACAGTGACTAGGGTGATTAATTGATCCTGAAGTCATGAAATAAATAAATAGAATCTGACACAACTTAATGGAACCATTCAAACATTATTCGAATTTTTGAGTGCAAAAAAAATAAAAATAAAAAATAAATACAAACTTAAATGGCAGAGAGCGTATGAACATCTGACATAACTACTAAAATTAAGAAATATAACTATAAAAATCTGGTTGCATTAGAACAATGTGGACTAGCTTGTGCATCACCAAAGGACGCATCAAAACATTCTAGATAGAATCAATCATAGATAGACAAAAGATAGATGAACGAGATATCCTTTTTTTCCTTAAAAAAAGAGGAATATAAAATACATCCCCTTAGATATCTATGTGTTTTTATCCCCTTTTTTTTGGTTATATCCACTCTCTCAAGAGAGAGAGAGAGAGAGAGAGAGAGAGAGAGAGAGAGAGAGAGAGAGAGAGAGACAGACAGAGAGGAAAATCAATACATCAAATGAATTTCTACATATAAGATATTGCAAAATTTAATCTGATTGGATAATAGTTAACAAACTGACTGTTCTTACTTCTGAAATTAGCAGCACATACAGTCATCAATAACCAGAGACAATCATGTTAAGTGGTCGAAAACAATGTAAATATATTTTCATTCACTACGAAAAACAAAGGAAACAAGCATAAAAAGACGAACAATGTACTTACGGTAGAGGATGTACTTGCAACATTAGGCGAATGATTTGTATTTGTTACAAGACCATCCACAGGAACAGTCCTTTCAAGATCCGGATATGACGATGCAGAAAATCTCCAAAACGGAGCAGTCTCACCCATCTTTTCTCGTCTTAAAGCAATCTATACAAGTGGGCAACACTTTAAACCATTGTCAGAAAAGACATTTAAATCAGACTTTTTTAACTCTAAGTCAACATGAGTGTTTTTAATATTTACTAGTTTTACCTTTTGAATTCAGGTCAGTTTTCTTTGTTTTATTACAAAACTTCAGAGATATTTAAGAATATTTTCTATCATCCTAACTCCTTGAAAGTGTCTAAACTTCATCTTCTATTCTATTCTGCCGCGTCAAAAATCATTAAATTCTGCGACAATGAGGTCTAATTTGAATAATGCAATTTACATGTATAACGTATATGATTACGTGCCCTTTCACACACCCATAAACACTACTGTAGCATCAAAATTCCAAAAAGTTAACCTTTCCAGTTCTTGCAATTTCCTTGATCCCAAACTTCGTCAAGTTTCTTAAGACTGCAGCCATCTTCCCAGGATCTCCGGTGACCTGCAACATCCACACAAAGGTATTCACCTTAATGAAGCTAATAAATTGACCGGGATGGTATGAGAATCCACCATCTCAAAATTATAATATTCCACGTGCTTCCAATCCTAAAAAGCAGAGTTTAGTTATCAGATTATGGCTTGCATTAAAATGCAATTACCTATTCACTCGTGTACTATTCTTCTCTCTTGATTGTTGGAAGTATGACATCAATTTTTATTGACAAAGCACTGGACTAGATAAAGTAATTGTGTTGTCTACCACAAGAACTAGTGCACTTTATGCTAATGTAAAGAACCATACCACCCTTATATTATTCACAGAGCAAAAGGGGGATATGAAACAAAGAAAAAAAGATTCTTCTTCAAGTTCTATAACATGGTATGTTTCCATTGAATTTACACCAGATATTAGGGAATCTAGGTAGTTGACAAACTAAATTATGAGTACAATACTTGTGCCTACATCTCCAAGCCCTTATATAATTCGAAGTTTAGAGTCATTGCCATCGGGTAAGAATGTATGCAAGATAAAACGAGCAAAAAGTAAAAGGGTCTGATACAATTCACCTCAATCGTAAGCGAATTTTCAGAAATATCCACAATCGTTGCTCTGAAGATATCCACCAACCACATAATCTGAAAATTTGAGCACAGATATAACATAAAATGTCCATACTAAGGATGAGAAGAGAGCAACTGATGGAATTTTTTTAGTTCAATTGTTGGAGTATGAGATGAGAAGATAGAGACATATCACTGACAAGTACATAGCACTGGCTTGCTCCATAGATTCCAATAAAATAACTTGAATCCCGTAAATAACGTCCACCTACTTTTTAAGTTAAATTTCTGGAATGTGATTGCTTAACGTGTTAAATAAGTTGCTATCTGTACTCCAAAATATCTTCCAAGAAAACAACTGAGAACATAAAAGAAAGTTTAATATTTGGGTGAAACAAATTAAGGGGCCTGTAACAATCTTCTCCTGCATCACTGAGCCTGAGATCGTAGTTTTTAAAAATGCACCATTTTGTTGACTGTTGATAAGAAAATTAAATTAAATAGCAAAAGATGAGAAGAATCTGTTCATTTAAAAGTCAAACTAGCTCACAAAATAGTTATTTTATCAGAGGTTTAGCAGGAAGACATAAATCATTTACCTCTGCATGAGTCTTTGGCTCCGCATTAAGTTTGATGAGCATCAATTCGCGCTCTACTTGAGGCTCCCTTGATATATCTTCCACCTGAGAGCCATAATATGAGTGAACAAAAAATAGTAGCTACCATACACACATGTTTGTACACATGCAGACATGCAGTTTGAGATCAATGTGAGGATACAGAAGAACAAGACCAAAATTTTTTTACAAAATAGCTCAAACACATTAATATTCTAAAGTCAGAAAGCATTGTTTACGATGACAGCGTGCTAAATTATATGCCAAATCTTAAAGCGTATTTTTACAACCAAAAGCAAGGAACACAACCAAAGAAATACTTAAATGCCGGGTTAACTTGAACAACAAGAATGACACAACAAGGGACAAGCAAAAGAGGCACCAAAAAGTTATTCACCTTTATGACATTCACAAGCTTGTTCAGCTGTTCTACAACTTGGCGCAAAACCTTTTCGGTTCCTGAAACGACTATCGTAAAGAGAGCCTTATCCTTGTTCAACCCAACGGCAAGGGACTCAATGTTGTAACCCCTTCTAGCAAAAACCCCCGCAATTCGGTTTATTATACCGCTCTCGTCTCCAACAAACACTGAAATTGTATGGCGCTGCACCCTGAAACAAACAAAACAATAAGACTTTTTAAAGCAGACGCACAAGCCATAAACAAAAGAAGTGCTCTCCGGACAAATGTCCTGTGCAAAATAAAATTTTGGCCAAGTAGAAAACAATTGAATTACATTTCTTGAGTTCATGACACAGGAAACATAACCTTCAGGACTCTGCCTAAGACCCAATTGACAGATATAAGCCAGAAATCCAAAAATGGCAGTATTCCACTGCTTATTCTCAGTTGTTAAACTACAATATGATATTATTAAGTAAAAAAACTACTTGAGATTTTGGCATTTTGCTGAATGGGGTCCACAGCAGTAGACTTATTTCTATTTAAGCTTGCAACATAAATTTTCATTCTTCTGGACTAATTGACTGGGGAGAAATGGCAGGATTTATTAAGAGAAACATATGAAAACGAAGGATCTTTTTGAGATTCCTCATGGGCATCAATTGATAAAGATTAAGCTTTTACGGAATTTCCATTTGCTTTCGTTCTTTTAAATTATAAACATATAATGGGGGTGATTATGGAGGAAACCTTGTCCTCTTTCCTTTGATCTATTTTCAGTATAAATAAAGAACGTTTCTTCTCAAATGAAAAGTTAATTTGGCAAGTTAGCATTTCTATATTAAGCCCGATGGTCATACAGTTCCCCTTAGACTCCATCAAATTTGCTTCAATAATCTTCAAAAAAAAAAAAAAAGGACTAACAAAAAGTTAAATAAAGAAGAAGAGCAAGGCAAAAAAGAACAATGATGATGATGATGATAAACTAATAAAAGTGACAATGTCAATTTCAACAGCTCCATGCAAACGTTTACCATCAATCAAACACCAAAATAATGGAACAAAATCAGATGTTAGACCAAACCCCATTTGATAAACAAATAATAATTACAAAATCAGATGTTAGACCAAACCCCAGTTGATAAGCAAATAATAATAATAATTATTATTATTAAAGAAAGGATCGTCATTGCTTCAATAAGGGAAAGGAAAAAAAAGGGAAAAAAAAGAGGAATTAAATTGAAAGATGAGCTGAGCCGAAATATCATTACAAAATAAGCACATATTAGCATATATATATGAATTACATATAAGATTATAACAAGAATGAAAAAAAGAAAATATATTCAGAAATTGGGAAAGAAAATCGTATCCCATCTGGGGAAAAAAAAAGGCCAAAAACAACAACAACAATAACAACAACATTACTTGCAAGTCTTCAACCGGGTAAACAAAACCACAAAGCATTAATTTAATAACCCATGAAGAGAAAAAAGAAAAATCCATAATAATGTAAAATGGATGAAGAAATGTAGATATTACTGACTTAATGAAAGTAGCAGGAGGAGGAGGAGGAGAGGCAGAGTTGTTATTGGTGACGGAGACTGCTGCATTTGCAGTGGCGGAAACGGCCATGTTCTTCATCATCTTGTTCTTGAGCTCGAAAATGGAAGTTTCTAAAAGTTTCCTGTATGTGCGTGGAGAACTGCTGAGAGCGCCGAAATGGAAGCTTCTGGAGTAGCCAACACTGAAATCGAGTCGTGTGGAACAACAGGAGAGTTTGCGGGTCACCATTGGCGATGGTGGAGACACGGCCGCCATGGCTGAAAGGCCTTACCTACAACAACTCGACTCAACCAAGGAATGATGCGTGGGTTCACCCTCCTACCCTTTTTTCCACTTTTTTTTCTTTTTTTTTGGATAAATTTCACAAATGACCGTAAACTTCAAAATATACCTGTTTTGCCCTCCAAATTATATTTCATCTCTAAATTTTCCCTCTGTCAGGTTCCGTTAGCGTTGTCAAAGTACTTAGCGTTTGGTATGAAATTTTTGCCATATTAAATGCCCTTCCCTCCTAAATTCGCCTTGTTGAGAGCCAAAAGTCCGGTAATATTAGCTTGTTAGGGTCGATAGTGGCTAGAAAAGAGGGAAAGAATAAAAGAAACAGAGATTCAAAACAAATATGAAGAGAGAATTGTCAAAGGGAAGGAAGCAACAACAAAGGTAGAAGAAGACCATTCATTAGATGCAACCGTTACAATGTAACTTTATTTTATTTCTTTGTTTTTTCTTCCGTTAGAAGTCCCTTTTTTTTTTTCTTGGTTTGAACAATGGGGCTGCAAACATGGGCTTTTTTAGTCTGTCGGAAGTGTTTTTTTTCCTTTTGTTGTTGAGCCGACAGAGCAAACAGACAAAACAACAAACTACAAAAGACCAAGCAACAATTAGACGTTAATCAAGAACTAGACCACACAGCAAGGAAACAAAGAACAAAAACCAGCAAAAGGAGTGTAAGGCCTTGGTCAATTAACCAAAATCAGTCAAATATATTTACTCTTGTTGCAAAAATGATGAAAAGGAGTGAAGCTTAAAGAAAAAACTAACCATCTTCAGCGGTAACTACATGAAGTCGGCTAGAACTCCCTATTCTTCGTCAATTTTTTGCCCAAATTGGCAAAACAGAATTACAATCTCCAAGCCAAAATGAGGAATCATGCAAACCACAAGAGAAAAGGGAAAAAAGAAAAATGCTTCTTTCTTTTCTTTAACTCCAATTACTGTTGAAATTCCCTAATTCTATCAGGTCATTAAAGGGACAAAAGGAATTTACTTCTTTGGCCCCAGCATGTGTGTCACACGTGACATTCCGCCAATTTTTTGGACGGAATCATGAAGGAGATGGAAATGTAGGGATGAAAGATAGTTTTGGGGGTAAAATATGTACATTTTGAAGTTCAGGAGCCTTTTGACACAGGTGTCAAAATTCAAGGGGAATTTATAAAATTTATCCTTTCTTTTTTAGGGAGAGAGAGGGAGAATAGAAAAAGGAAATTAAAAAGAGAAGAAAAAAATAGAGATCTTTACTTATTTAGAAAATATTAAAATGGTATTTTATAGTTTTTAAAAATTCATTTTCATATTTTAAGTTGGTATTTTTTGACGTAAAATTTCTTTTTTACTTTTTTTATTAATGAATTTTAAATTAATTTTGTAAAACTATAATAGAGAATCAAAATAAAAGATTAAACAAAACTCATCAAAAAAAAAGCGCATACGTATATTTATTCCTTTTTTGGCATTATTTATATTTTTCTTATAATTTTCACAAATTAATTTAAGGTTCATTAATTAAAGAGTAAGTTAGAAATTTTATATCACAAAACACAGACTCAAGGTACTAAAATGATGTTTATACAAACTATATGGTACCATTTTAATAATTGTTGGGGTTCGATAGATTCGTAGGGCATGACTTGTCAGGTTAGTACATGCATTGGTCTCCAATTCGCTAGTGTTGGTGATGACATGGCTAGAGCGATGGGTGAGTCCGTGACCTCCAACGAGTAGTGGGGACGGTTAAGCCCATATGAGCCAAAGAAGACAGCTTCTAGGACCCGTTTCATCGCCAAACAACCGAGAAAACCTGCAATAATCACAAGAAAACATGAAGAAATAAAGCAATGGAGGAACTAGCATAAGCACTGACAGTGGGGGGACTAGTTAATGGTTGATGGAGGAATGAGTTTGGAGAATGGAGACAGAGTTGCCTCTATTGTCAGATTTGGGTTACTTTCTCCACTTGATTCTCCAAAACCATGCTTGAGATTTGATCTTCAAAAAACTCACAGCTTTGAATGGATGTCCCGTAACTTAGAAGGTAAATCATTCTTAACCACACGAGTGTCAAAGCGTTGAGCTAGAACAATATCAAAGGCTTCTAAGTTGTCATCTCGAGGCTCAATCTCCTCTCTAGCTCAAATTCCTATGAAGCTCCCATGTTATGCAAATTACTCTCCCAATCGAAGTTATTTGAGTCATCGTCATCCTCAAGCCACACCAAACTTTCCCCCCATTCAGTTATTTCTATTGGTTGTCTCCAATTGTTGTGCCTTCAACCTGCTTATAATATTGGCCAATTGGTCCATGTTATTTTACAATCTTTGAAGACTCGTTTTTGTATCTTAACAGAATTGTTCTGTGCTAGCAATGCAAGCTCTAACTATATGTCTTTTAGAGACTCTCTTGCAGGTGTTTGGTTTACCGAGGTTCCTCCTATTGCGGCTACTAACGCTTGTAATTCGTAGGATACCCCAATGTCTTTCGGTTGAGTGCCAACCCATGGCTCCAAATTGTAGTTAATTGTCCTCCTAACCGTGGTTGGTCCTTGAACAATTGCAATTCAATTCATCATATTCGGTCATGTCTTCCAACATGAAGTAGGCTTCATTCATAGATTGGTATAAAAAGAGATCCTACCACTATTTCTTTCAACCCAATGTCTTATTGTGACACATAAGCCGTCGAGGAAGATTTGAAGTTGTCACTCTTTCGAGAGACCATAATATGGAAACTGAATGAGCAAGTCTTTGTACCTCCATCAAGCATTATGGAATGGCTCCGAGTCTTGTTGGGCAAAACTTGTGAGGACCCGTCAATGTAACATCTCAAAGTACCTCACACAAGACAAATACAAAAGAAAAATTAATTGAAACTAAGCAAATATAAAAAAACAAAAAACAAAAACAAAAACAAAGACAAAGTAATGAATTAATCAGATAAACAATCCCAGGCACTAAAATTTAGTAGGCCTTAGAGGAGACACCAAATTAAACCTTACTTAAAATGTTGTCATTATTAAGAGTAGTAATGAGTAAGGATTGTTCCTACAAAGGATTGGGTCTAATTAATTAGTTACTGACACTAAAACCTAAGACACAATAAAACTAAATAAAAGATGAAAATGGGGGGAATTGATTTAATTAACTAAATTAACATAATCACAAGAAAATAAAATAAATACAAAAAAATTATATTGAAACTGATCAAATGATCATTCGCCACTATTAAACAATAATTATAAAATTAAAAACAGAATTATTCCCAATTATCTATCGAAACTACTAACTATAGATAGCAACAAACTCTGTTATTACAATCTCTCCTTATTTTATCGTTAAAGAAAATAAGCTCTTTACTTAATCCCTTTCTCTTAAATAATCTAGAATAAGCTCTCTAGATTCAATTCAATGGAAGCATTACATTAAGAAAGATAGGCCGATCTAGATAACAAACACACAAGCTTAGATTATTCAATCTAAGTTACTTTCCTCACCATAATTAATAAAAACCTCTCGTAATCATATCTTGCAATTTGCTACTTATGAGTAGAGTAACAAGATAATTATCAATCAAATATTCTAATCTAGCAATAGATTAAATTCAAGTTCTATTTAGTTCAACATCCAAACAAAATAATAAAATAATGATAGTCAATACAAATAGAAGAATATAAATAATCTCAATTGGAAAATTGGAAAATAATTCTATGAATTAATATGCAGTCATGTCTAGGGTTAAATTTCCTTCAACCAACAATAAATTAAAATAACATAATTAAAAAAGAAAGAAAGGAATAATAAGGAAAAGAATGGGTTTGATGTTGGAAATCCGTCTACGTAGATTGTTCGTCATTCTCCTCCTCCTCCTAAGACTAAGAAAAACTAAATAAAAACTCCTTAATTGTGTTTTGAAGTGAGGTATTTATAGATATATGATGCTAGGGTTGAAAAATGGAAAGTTTTAGGCCTTTTTGTACTAGTTTTTAGGTCAAAATATGCCAACTTTTACTGCACTTCAGAAATTACATGCAAAACAACAAATTTTGTTTCACCCTGGTATAGCGGCATCCATTTCTGGCACTGTAGCACCGTCATGCTTCTCCCACAGGCACTACAGTAGCCATGCTTTGGGTTTCCAAACTCATGTCGCAGTGCGGCTAACCTCTAAAGATAAAAATATGTTTTTTCAAAACTTCTGAATCCTTTTGTTTTTTTACCCACTTCTCATTCTAATGCCACAAAGTATCTACAAAACACAAAAATACAATAAAAACAATTGAAAACTTAGGGGCCGTTTGGTATTGTTTTCAAAATAGATGAAAATATTTTTGTTTTGGAAAATGAGAATTTTTTAGGAATTATGCTGAGAGTGTTTTTAAAATTTTTGCCTTGAAAAGTGTGCAAAAACATTTCTAAAAATTTTGAGAACAAAAACAAACGGGGCCTTAAAAACTAACAAAATAAATACAAGGAAGAATGACATAAAATTATGTGAAATTATGCACTTATCAGATGACCAATTCGCAAAGGCCTAGAAGGTTTATCAAAGAAGGCCATCAATTTGGTCAAGAAGACCAATCCAAGAAGGCTACCAAGTTGGACAAGAAGATCAATTTGAGAAGGCCACAAAGTAGGCTGAGAGGACTGATTTGAAAAGGTCGAGGAGACCAATCAAAAAGGCCGAGAAGGCCAAGCCAAGAAGGTAGGACGAGAAGGCCAAGCCAAAAAGGTAGGACAAAAAGGCCACCAAACAAGTCCATCAGTAGTTCGACCAAGATCGGCCATCTGACCAGAATCCATTCTCCAAGATTACTTTGACCAGGATCAGCCATCCATGATCCATCTGATCAGGATTCGTCCTATCTGCCCCGCCTAGTCAAAGCAACCATAGAGAACAACTCCACATATTGGAAAGATGGTCGGGCCCTGATTAGATCGCATAGAAGTATATCATACTTAAATGCCATTATATGGCACTATCTCAGCCTTCTGTTGGGCAATCCTCCTTCTCTTTAGATCATGATACCTGTCACTGGCCACCTAGTCTTTCTATAGAAGTACACCCAGGTCACGAGCCGAACCCAGTCCATACTCAGATCTAAACTAAACTCTATACATAGGAGCATCAACTCCACCACAAAGTTATGGGCATTTTTCTATTGCCTACTTTGCCACTCCCTTGCCCTTCCTAGTAAAAACACTAACTTAGGCATTAGAGTGTTCTTGGTAGGCACTATATCGGAGTTCCCTTACTCTAAAGCCTTCTCTTTTCTTACAAATCCAACTAGGCCAGGCCGAGCAGGGTATAATAGGGAACCCAACATCGTGCACCCCTGCACGTGGTGTTATGTCAGTCTTACGCATCAACATTTTGGCGCTAGAAAAAGGGCCACATGTCTTTTCAGCAATTTCACTTCTTCCCCTAAGCATTCTTAGAAGGGTCAGAAGACCAATGGACTAAAAGTTCACCTCATAAGTATAGGGATACCAAGCATAGGAGTATAGGTCCAACCAAGTCCGCCAGGTCCGATGAAAGAATTTAACCAAAAGTCTTACCACAAGTTAGATCAGAGGTCTAACCATAAGCCTAATGACCAAGTTTGTCTATGTCCACATGGTCCAATGAAGAATCTGACCAGGTTTGACTAGGTGTTTGACCATAGATTTGATCAAAGGTCTGTCTACGTATCTGACCACAAGTCCACCATGTTTGACCATGCATCTGACCTCAGCTATGGCGAAGAGTCTGATCAGGTGCATTAGGTCCACCAGGTGTAATTGAGAGTCCGACTAAGAGTTTGACCTGTTGGAAAAACAGTACGTAGCAGAATTTTTAAAATTTTTTATACTAGTGTATTTTCTAAAACACAAGTTTGACACACTATATGCATAAATTAACCAGATCTTACTAACCTTGTAAATGCTGAAAAGCTCATGTAGTCTGTGAAGAGATGTGCGCTCCAAAAGACCTCAACCAACTAGTCTTCTTTGCTATTCTCTATCCATGACTGGTCTTTGTGTGGACACACTCGCACAGCTCTTCCACATGTGGCTCTCTTCCAACTAATTGAGAAATACCCGAAGCTATAATTCGTAATTTGTGAACAATAACTTTTCAGAGAGTTGTAGAATCTTGCTGGCAGTCTCACTTTAGATTTCTCAATTGATCTAAAAAAAAGGAGTCTCACTCCCCTTTATATAGAGGTTGGGCCTAGGAGTCAGTCCTTATCAGATAAGACCTTAAAAATTCAAATTAGAATCAAATCAGGATCAATATATGATAAAATCTGCATGAAAATACGTGAATTATTCAATGCTAGGTCGGCAGGCTGAACTTCTAGATCGGCCTGCCGAACTTGCTCCATCGGTAGGCCGAATTTAAAGATCGGCCTGTCAAACTTTTGATAAATGATCCCTGCGAATCTTTATTTCCCACCCGAGATTCTTGGGATAGAGCCTCAGTTTTAATTCAAATAACCCAATATAGAAGTTATCTGATTAAAACATTCATATGTAGATAATGATTAAAACAATCATATCTAGATAATCTCTATGAAAATAAACATTCCTGATAATTCAACAAGTTTATCTTGAATTAATTTATTCAAAATTAATCCAATCGATAAACAATCATGAATTATCTGATCCTGATAATTCAACAAGTTTATCTTGAATTAATTTTCATAAAATTAATTCAACTAATAAATAGACATGAATTATTTGATCCTATCGAATTTTCTGCCAATCTGATAATTTGACACAAATCACCAATTATTGAAAAAGTACATTGTATCATTACATGATTTTTATGAGCTAGCAAAGGGGACCTGATGGACCTATATAGTTTAAGCTCATGATAATCATGAAACCCAATATCCCAGATATACATTTGATAATTAACAACTCCAACGCTACTTTACTAAAAGCTTAGGGTTGCACTCTCGAACTATATAGAATTACGAAGCCCATATAGCTAAGTCTCTATGACATATCATAATGTATCGTATCTTCATAGGATTATCCATAATCGGTTTAAGGATAAATTCTGTCTTGCCTTCTTGATTATTTTTATCTTACGTTCCATTATCTCACCATCAGAAAACTTACCATCCAAAAACAGTATACCATTTGGTTACACTTATGTATCTAAATGGTTGAGCGCTCTAGTTTTCCAATCATAGGATAACGCATATAAGATGATATCACTACTCCTAAAGAGAAGCTATGGATTCCATATCTATAAATAGCAGGTCTATGCTCTCAAGAGTCATGCCTCAAATGTACCGTCATGCGTACCACTATTAAAATGTGGATGTTACCCTTTGGTACATCAAAAGACATAAGTCAAGCCAATGAGCCCACTATTCATTTCAGGATTAAGATACAATACATATGATTTGTCTAAAGTGAATCGATTTGCTGAGACAGAATTATTAATCCAAATCAATTCATTTTATGTCCCGATCCAACACGTCATCACCTATGACAATGTGCCAATATTTCTATTCACGGAGTCCACCTCTGATGATCAAGACAAACCATCTCTCATTAGGGATATAGACAACATAACAATCTTTGCATGAATAAAACGACCAACTTTATTCCCTCGATTTGGATCTTATGATTTAGATCGTCACCTTAAGAATCGTGTATTATGCATAATCTGTCTATCATATGCCCAATTCTTAAATGTTTAGACTGACAGTCTCAGACTTTTCTTTGCTTAACATGCATTCGACAAATGTGAATGTAAAAAGTATAAGATTTGGTATATAAATAATAAATAAATTCTTTATTGATAAAAATGTCTCCAAAAACATATTATATTTTTACTCCTTAAGACATACATATCCAACAAGACCATAGGTTTGATAAGAGGTCCGACTACTATTCTGATGACTAGGTCCGACGAAGAGTTTAACCAAGTGCACTAGGTCTGACCATAGGTGTGATTAGAGGTTCAACCATGCATCTGACCACAAGTCCACCAGGTGTGACCATGCATTCGACTAGGTCAACCTGGTTTAACTAGGTCCATTAGGTCCACTAAGTATGACCATAATTTTGACAAGCTCTCATAAAGAGAAAACTAGGTCTAGCTATGGCCAATTAGGTTTTAGACGAAAAGTCCAAAAATGTTATAGCCAACCAAGAGCCCTTAGGTCCGATGAAGAGTCTGAACAGGTCCAAGGAGGCTACGGCCGACCAAAGAATACCAAGTTTCGACTATAGCCAACCAAGTCTAGGACGAAGAGTCCAAAAGGCTACAACCAACTAAGATACCTCAAGTCCGACTTGGTCTAAGAAGGCTACGGCTGACCAAAGAAGACCAGCACCTAGCTATGGTCAACTAGATCCAGGTTAAAGAGTCCAAAAAGGCTATAGCCTTCTAAGAAATCTCAGGTTCGACAAAGAATCTGACTAGGTCCAAGAAGGCTACGGCCGACTCGAGAAGGCCAGGTCCTGGCTAAGGCCAACCAAGTCAAGGACGAAGAATCCAAAAAGGCTACAACCAACTAAGAGATCTCAGGTCCAACAAAGAGTCTGACCAGGTCTAAAAAGGCCACAGCTAACCAAGAGACCTCAAGTTTGACGAAGAGTTCGACTAGGTCCAAGAAAGGATACAATCAACGAGAGAAAACCATGTCCTGGCTATGGCCAATTAGTTATAGGATAAAGAGTCTAAAAAAGGCTACGATCAACCAAGAGATCTTAGGTTCGACAAAGAGTTTGACCAAGTACAAAAAGGCTACAGCTAACCAAAGAAGGCTAGGTACCAGCTATGGCCAACTTGTGTCCAAAAAGGCCAACCAGGCCTAAGACAGACTATCCAGAAAGACCCACAAAAGTGTATGTTTGGACTACATCAAGACTTTGTTAGTATTGACACCCATCACCATAGTCTTGAGGGCCACTATTGTGGGAGAATTTTTCATGATGGGAGGACCATCAGAAATCTAGACCCTTTTTAAACGAAGCGTATAATAAAGAAGGCCACCAAGTTGGTCGAGAAGGCCAATTCGAGAAGGCCATCAAGTAGGTTGAAACAACAAGCTGATAAGGCCTATAAGGTCAATCTAAGAAAGCCACCGAGTTGGCTGAGAAGACCAATCCAAGAAAGCCACCAAGTAGCCCAAAAAGACCAATCCAAGAAGGCCACTAAAGTAGACCAAGAAGACCAATCCGAGAAGGCGAATTCGAGGAGGTAGGACAAGAAGGCCACCAAATAAGTCCATTAGCAATTTGACTAGGATCTATCCGATTAGGATTAGTTCGATCAAGATCTATCTGACTTGGGCAAAGTAACCATGGAGAACAACTCCACGTACAAGAAAGGTGGTCGGACTCCGACCATATCACACAGAAGCGGATCATTCCTAAATACCACTACGTGACACTATCTCAATCTTTTGTTAAGTAATCCTCCTTCTCTAGAGATCGTGATACCTGTCACTGGCCACCAAGGCTCTTTATAGTAGTACATCCGAGTTATGAGCCAAACTTGATCCACACCTAAATCTAAGCTAAACTCTATAAATGCAAGCATAAACTATATCACAAAAGGTTCAGGCATTCTTCCATTGCCTACTCTGCCTTTCCCCTTACTCTTTTTGGTTAGAACATTGACTTAAGTGTTGGAGTGCCCTTGGTAGATACCACATTGGTGTCCCCTCACTCCAAAACCTACTCTTCTCTTACTTATCCAAACAAATCAGGTGAAGCGATGCAGAACAGTGAACTCGACCACCATGCATTCCCACACGCGATGTTGTGCCAGCTTTAGGCATCAACGTATGGCATGTGTTTGCTAAAATTCACTAATGCAAGTGCACGTTATCGATCAAGTAATACATAGTGAGTAAAAGTATCGTCTCACAGGGGCTGTTGTATAATAATCTAACTAAGTACTAAAGTTGGATTGACTCTAAGGTTTTTCTTGCTGATCATATGAAGTAGTGATTGAATAAACTACTGACCTAAAGTACTAAATTAAGAATAAAAATTGCAATTAATTTCAAGAGATACTTCAATAAGACAAGGCGTTAAGGCATTTGATTTCACCATAATCACTAGATATGAATTTCATAAAATTATGCAACCCAATTAACAATACACATGTGATGACGGAAATTCCTAAATTATTTACTATCCTATCTCTAGGTATAGCAAACCTACTCAGTTTATTAACTCATTATATCTCTATGTGAATTTAACTAAATCAGAATGCATTAGGATTCATGAACTTTCTAGATAAAGCCACACAAATAATATGGTATATCTCTATCCATATTTAATTTATGGTTATATGTTAGATGAAGCATTTGCATAATTCTCTCTTCTCAGATTTGAACATGCACATCAGATCATTTAAATGGTAGCTAATCATTTAAAAGCATTAAACATAATAACAAATAGCTCACATGAATAAAATCAATTATGGTGCATAAATATGAAATTCACATCGTCATGATTAGGCTACATCATAGCCCTAACTAAGAAAATTAGAACATAATTGAAAAAGAAATAAAAACTAAAAATTTAATTGAATCAAACATTAAGAGTTAAGAGAGCAAGAAATCCTGTCACCAATCTCTCACTTCTTACTCCGGATTGCTTGACGGCTCCTAAGAAAAATAAACAACGCTATGAAAAATAAGAAAAACCCTCGCTACTAAGACTATTACATCCTTGTCTATTTATACTACTTTTAAGTTAACAAAACCCTTGTTTCACGTCCAAAAATCGTGGTTCAGAATCACCCTTGGCGCCGCGGCCCTTCTTTCCAAGCGCTGCAGCGCTTCTTTTCTGTTTTTTTCTTCTTTTCTGCCATAGCGCCGCGGCGCTCCTTTCCCAGCGCCGCGGCGCTGAGTTCCTGCCAACAACTGTTCAGACTCTCCTTGGGCGCCGCGGCGCTTTTGCTCTGCCAACAAGGTCCAGGTCTCATGCTTGATTTGCAATTTTTCTTCGATTTCTTGTGCTCGTGGTCCCTTTTGTTTTGTTTTCTTTCTTTCTTCATCCTACATCAATAAAAGCATACTTTCATGAAAAAGTTGAATGTTTCATGTAATTTTTCTCAAGAACATAGTACTATTTGCTAACTAAAAGTAGCCAAATAACTCTCTAAACTAGAGTTATCAAAACCCCCCTAAACTAACTTTTGCTAGTCCTCGAGCAAAATCAAGAAGTAACACAAACATGGAATAATAAATCCTTCAAGATGTCCTCCAAAATTTTTCCATCCTACAATTCACAGAAAAGAACAAATTCCATCCAAACAGTGAGATCGATTTGCTATTTAAGACTAATTCTAATTTCATGACCCGTGTGTGTGTGTTATCCATTCTTTTCAAATTGTATGCAGTCCAGTAGCATCCATATTACTCTAAGAAGCTTTGATGAGTTGTGCAAAGAAACATGTTTCATAGGTTCACCTTTCATTCCTTTCTCCACTAATGTAGGCTAGTCATCCAACAAAAAATCATTAGGGCTTTATTAAGCTTGTAACGTAAGGCTGGGCTAGAGGTAAGATAAAAGTAAATTTTAGGCTCAATTCACCCCTCCCATGTTGATTTCTAGACTTCAATTAGAATCACTCTTGGTTGTACACCCTTAAACCACTTCAACTGTACAATCAACATTTACCCTTCTCTTCAAACCATTCAACTTTTGAACAATTTAGACCCTATCCCCAAGCTCACTCCATCGCCATCAACTGCACTCAATTATGCAATTTCGTTTTCTTAGTCACTCACTGTTGTTGTTTCATCCTCTCTTTTTTTCTTTTTTTTTTCTTTTTCTTTCTGGTTTTGTGTTGTTGTTGTTTTCTTTTTCTTTTTCCTTTTTCTTTTTTTTTCTTTTTTTTTAGCATAAAAATGATATGAATACTAATAAGATCCTTAAATAGCAAAATTAATCCAAGTGAGACTCAAAAACTTCTATGCTTCCAGTAACAACTCAACAACTCCCATGCTCCATTCTACCTCCCAAAATACGCTTACCTTCTTCAGAAATCAACATGTTTCCGGGATGTGGGACAAGGTATAAATGATTGGCTGGTTTAACAAATATGGGTGACAAAGAAAGAACGGCTAATGCATCAAGGCTCAACAAGGTGACTAGGGATATTTAACCAAGGTCGGCTTGAACGGCTCAAACGATCCAAAAATGGCCTAAATCATGTTTTCAGTCAGATGTAGCCTAGGATTTCGCCTCGAGAGAAAATCAGATGAATTCTAAAACATGGGTGAACATCAACTGGACATACACACAATTCAAAAATTCAGGATTTTTGTGCTCAAGAAATAGATCATAAATTCAGAATTAGAATTAAACAACAAATCCATCACACGTTTAGACAAAAATTCACACCTCCTACGAAATTTTAGACATCCAAATAAAGGATTCAATCATATCCAGATTCATTAATGCCGGAATGTATCACTTCAAGTTTCAAAAGGGTTAACACAAGTTTTAACAAACAAAAAATTTTGTTTCCCCCCCCCCCCCAAACTAAATAAAGCATTGCCCTCAATGTATAAATAAAGAAGAAAAGGTAAGGAAACCCCCTGAGTAACAAATGAAGCCAATTGGACTTGTGCAGCCATGTGAACTCCGAGAAGTGATCTGGACAACAAGGAAAACAAACAAAACAAAACAAAAAAAAAAACCTTAAGAAGTTGAGAATGAAAAGAAAACCTAAATAATGAAATAAAAATGGAAAGTGAAATCAAGGCTCAAGGTGATCAGGAAAATGCGGTGGAGGGGGAAGTTGATATTCATCCATGCCCAAGTGTCGAGCAATTGCCCGCGTCATGGCAATATTATATTCTAGGTTCAATTCCAAACGACGCAAGCGATCACTGATTGGTAACTCAGGGGCAGGTACAGCAGGCGGTTAAGCGATAGGAGTGACTTGTTCGGGGTGAGAGGGTTGGCTTGAGGCTGAGGCACCAGTGTCTTGCCGAAACGGAGGGCGTACTTCTTGGTCTCGGAAGCTTCCCACGACCTTTCTGTTAATGATTTTCATTGGTTGTAATAATTCTTCCTCTTGGTCGAATGGGACTCTGGCGTCGATGCATAGGCGTGTGATGAGGGAAGAGTGACCCAAACCACCAGTCGTGGAACCCATAGCGGTTCTCAAAATACTGTCTTGAATTACTTTTCCTACATCGATAGTTTTACCTGTAACAATGGCAAACAACAAGGCAACTCTGTCCTTGGTAACATCGGAAAAATGCATTACAGGCATTAATTTAGACGCAATAAAATACAACAAAGCTCTATACTCCCTGTTTAATGCAGAGGAGGAAAATGACACCGCTTTGCCTCCCCGTGTTAATTTCCACGTGGTGCCTGTAGTAGCTATTATGCCAAGAACTTTCTCAAAATCCAAATGTTCACTAAGGTATTCATAATAATCATCATTATCGATATTTCGGAGCCCATAATACCTTTTAATGGTTGTTTTATCAAAATGAACCATCTTACCTCGTACACTTACCTGCAGGTTAGTGTGCTCTGGAACGTTGGCATAAAATTCCTGGACAAGTGGGACTACAGCCGCCTCGGGTTGCTCAAGAAATTTGCTCCATCCTCTTTGCATAACCATATTAAAAAAGACTGTAGAAAAACCATCACTAAAGTTTAAACCCCGTTCCGGTACTATAGTTTTCTTAACAATGGTATTGTTATGTCTTTTTCTCGCAGCCTCACTCACAAAACGGGTATATGGGGTGGATGATGAAGCTGCAATTCATGTGCGCTTAGAAGCCTTTTTTTTTTTTGGGTGGCACACACGCTTAAAGATTAAACACTCAACACAAAGTATTGCTCTCTACAACTGCATAGAGGGTACCTAACACCGTCAAAATTTCACTTACCAAAGACCACCTACAGTAAAATCTAACTATGAATCATGAAAGAAAACCTAAGAAGTTCAAATTTCAGAAAAAAAAAAATCACACAAATATAAAATAATAAAAAAAATAAAATAAAAATAAAAATAATTAAAAAAAATCAAAGATATGGAAATGAGATAACTTACTTGAAGAGAAGGACGAACAGAGAGAAGGCAGCCACAACGTTGGAGGATGGCAAAGTTTTCTAGAGAGAGAGGAGAAGAAGAAGTGGGAGAGAGGAGTTTAGTTTAGAGAGAGAAAGTGAATTGGTGAGAATGAGGGAAAGAAAGGTGGGTGGTTATGTTTAAAGGCCTTTTTTTTTTGAAATTACGCAAACAACGCCGCGGCGCTGTTATTCCAGCGCTGCAACGCTAGTGTTCTGCCCTTTTTTTTTTTTTTTGCGTGGCGCAGCGGCGCTCGTGTTATAGCACCGCGGCGCTTTACTTCTGCCAACGAAGATTTGGCTGCTCATCCAAAACAGCGCCGCGGCGCTTGGATTCTGCCCAAAAAACACAGTTCACCCAGCGACTTTTTTTTTTTTTTTTGCATGCTCCCTTACTGACTTCGACTCCTGGAAAACAAGATGATATTGTCAAACAAAAATAACCTAAATTATTTATATATATATATATATATATATATATATACATGATAAATGAGGAAATGCTTGGGTTGCCTCCCAAGAAGCGCTTGCTTTATTGTCTTCAGCCAGACTGTCTCAATGTCACTTTGTAGGAGCTTGTAAATCGATGGTGGTTTTATTCCTATTAACTCCACCTCCAAAGTAGGGCTTCAAGCGTTGACCATTGACCTTAAATGTGCCTTTGGTTTCATGTGCCACCTCTATTGCTCCAGATGGAAAGACTTGTGTTACTGTAAATGGTCCTGACCACCTAGATTTCAGCTTACCTGGAAACAATTTAAGGCAAGAGTTATAGAGCAAGACCTGTTGACCAACTGTGAATTCTTTTCTAAGAATGTGCTTATCATGCCATCTTTTCGTTTTCTCCTTGTAAAGCTTTGCATTCTCATAAGCATCGAGCCGAAATTCATCCAACTCATTTAGTTGCAGCAACCTAGCCTCACCTGTCAACTGTGCATCAAAATTCAAACATTTAGTTGCCCAATAAGCCCTATGTTCTAGCTCCACTGGCAGGTGACATGCTTTTCCAAAAACTAGCCTGAAAGGGGACATCCCGATGGGAGTTTTAAATGCAGTCCTATATGCCCAAAGTGCATCATCTAACTTAATAGACCAATCCTTCCTAGAGGCATTCACTGTCTTCTCCAAAATCCTCTTGATTTTCCTATTTGAAATCTCCACTTGACCACTAGTCTGAGGATGATATGCTAGTGTCACCTTATGTGTAACCCTATATTTTCCCAAAAGTGCCTCAAATTGTTTACTACTAAAATGCGACCCTTGATCACTTATGATTGCCCTAGGGGTGCCAAATCGGGAAAAAATATTCTTTTTCAGAAATTTGACCACGACCTCAGTGTCGTTTGTTGGTACAGCAGCTGCTTCTACCCACTTAGATACGTACTCAACGGCTACTAAGATGTATTCATTCCCAAATGAAGGTGGAAATGGTCCCATGAAATCAATACCCCAAACATCAAATAGTTCACACACAATAATGTTGTTTAAAGGCATCTCATTTTTCCTAGAGATATTTCCCATTCTTTGACATCTATCGCATGAGGCTACATAGAAGTGTGCATCTTTAAAAAGTGTGGGCCAATAGAAACCTGATTGTAACACTTTAGCAGCAGTTTTAGAACCACTAAAATGACCACCAGCCTCTCCATCATGACAAAGTTGTAAAATGCTCACCATTTCGTCCTCAGAAACACATCTTCTTATCACCTGATCTGCGCAAACTTTAAACAAGAAAGGGTCTTTCCAAAAATAGTGTTTAACATCAGAAAAGAATTTTTTTCTTTTGTTGATATGACAAATCAGGGGGTAGAACATTACTTGCTAAAAAATTTACCAAATCAGCATACCAGGGGACTTGCATGGATTTGATAGAGAATACTTGCTCATTAGGGAATTCCTCCAGAATTGGGCTGCCCACTTCATCATGATTGGGAATTCTGGATAAGTGATCTGCAACTAGGTTCTCAGTTCCTTTTTATCCTTGATCTCCAAATCAAACTCTTGAAGCAACAATATCCACCCGATTAACCTGGGCTTGGATTCCTTCTTTTCAAGTAAGTATTTCAGAGCAGAATGATCAGAGTAAACAACTACTTTTGAACCAATCAAATAAGAACGAAATTTATCAAAAGCAAAAACTACCGCCAGAAGTTCCTTTTCTGTTGCTGTGTAATTCAGTTGTGCTCCCGACAAGGTTCGACTAGTGTAATATATAGTTTGAAAAATTTTATTCTTTCGTTGGCCCAGCACTGCTCCAACTGCTGAATCACTTGCATCACACATGAGCTTAAAAGGTAAATCCCAATCAGGCGCTGCCATGATAGGTGCCGACACAAGCTTTTCTTTCAAAGTGTTAAAGGCCTGCAAGCATTCATCAGAAAGCACAATCCCTTCCTGCACCATAAAATGACACTTTTCTCAATTCAAAACAAGGTTAGTTTCCTCACATCTTTGTAACACCAATGCCAAATTATGTAAGCATAAATCGAATGATGTGCCAAAAACAGACAAGTCATCCATGAAAATTTCAATGAATTTCTCAACCATATCAGAAAAAATGGCCATCATATAATGCTTAAAAGTTGCCAGTGCATTACAAAGACCAAAGGGCATCCTTCTATATGCAAAAGTGCCATAGGGAGAAGTGAACGTGGTCTTTTCTAGAAAACAATAAAATTCATGTCCTGCAAGTCTTTCCTGTAAGTCTTTCCAACATTTGGTCAATAAATGGTAAAGGAAAATGATCTTTTCTAGTGGCGTCATTTAATTTCCTATAGTCCATACAAACATGCCACCCAGTAACTGTTCTATTTGGAATCAACTCATTATTATCATTCTTTTGAACAGTCATACCTCTTTTTTTCGGCACAACTTGCACAGGACTTACCCATGAACTATCAGATATTGGATAGATGATCCCAGCATCCAATAGTTTGATAACCTCAGCTTTCACCACTTCTTGCATTTTTGGATTCAGACGCCTTTGGGGTTGAATGGTGGGCTTGTATTTCTCCTCCATAAGAATTTTGTGCATGCAAATGGAGGGGCTTATTCCCTTGATGTCTGCAATCTTCCATCCAATTGCGCCTTTGTGCTCTCTTAACACCCTAAGCAGTTTTTCCTCCATAAGATCTGTCAAAGAAGAAGAAATAATTACAGGTAGTGAGGATTTGCCATCTAAATATGCGTATTTTAAATGAGAAGGTAAGGGTTTAAGCTCAAGAATGGGAGGCTCTTCAATTGACGGCTTAGGCCTTGTGATGGACTGTCCCACTTCTACAAGTTGCAATGCCTTATGCCTCGGAATTGATGGATTTGCCTCCATAAAGTCTACATATTCCCTTATTTCCTCATTCTCAACATCCGCACCAGTAGATTGGGTTAGACAAGCTTCAAGCGGATCCTTGAAAACATCTTCCTGAAAAATCTTAGATACTGGTTTATCAATAGTGTCAATTCTAAAGCAAGAATCATCAGTTGAGGGATATTTCATTGCTTCAAACACATTAAAGGTGACATGATCATCTTGAACCCTGAGAATTAATTTTTCTTGTTGCACATCTATCAAGGTTCTTCCAGTCGCTAGAAAAGGACGGCCTAAAATGAGCGAAACCTCATGATCTTCCTCCATTTCTAGAACAATGAAATCTGCAGGAAAAATAAACTTGTCAACCTTTACTAGTACATCTTCCACAATACCTCTTGGGTGCTTAATTGTTCGGTCTGCAAGTTGAAGTGACACTGTGGTTGCTTTAACCTTTCCCAAACCTAATTTCTTAAAGACAAAAAAAGGCATTAAATTGATACTAGCCCCTAAATCACATAATGCTTTTTTGAAATAAGAGTCACCAATAGTACAAGGAATGGTAAAACTCCCTGGATCTTTTAATTTAGGTGGCAACTTATTTTGCAAAATGGCTGAACATTCCTCATTCAATTTCACTGTTTCATAATCCTCCAGCTTCCTTTTGTTGGCCAAAATCTCCTTCAAGAATTTTGCATAGCTAGGCATCTGGGCTAAGGCATTTGCAAAAGGAATGTTAATATGCAATTTTTTAAACACCTCAAGAAATTTAGAAAATTGCTTATCTAATTTGTACTGCTGGAGTCTTTGAGGGAATGGAATGGGAGGCACATAGGGCTTTGGATCATCTGGAAAAAGCTTGCTCTTGTGTGTCTCTTTGGATTGCTCATTACTCTCTTCTTCTTGTTCAATATTGACCTCCTCTTTAGCATCTTCATGTCCCAATTGTTTGCCACTTCTCAAAGTAATTGCCTTTATGTTCTCAATAGGATTCTTTTCTGTGTTGCTTGGCAAAGAACCCTGTGGTCTACTTGAGATCATATTAGCCATCTATCCTATTTGCATTTCCAAATTTCTGATAGATGACTCTTGATTCTAGAGTCTTGCATCTGTACTCTTCATGAAATCTTGAGTGGAGGTCACCAGCTTAGCAACAATATCTTCCAGATTCGGCCTTTTCTCCTCCTGTTGCTTGAATCCTGGTGGTGGTCTCATCGCATTTTGATTGCCCCATGAAAAATTAGGATGATTCCGCCACCCCGGATTGTAAGTGTTGGAATAAGGATTATTTTGTGACCTGTTAAAATTTCCAACAAAATTAGCATTTTCAGAAGGTTGAGCAAAATTGTTACCTACCTGGCATTCATTGCTGGCATGTCCTCCACCACAAAATTCACATACGGCATTCTGAATTTTCATAGTTGAAGCACTCATATGGTCTATCTTTCTGTTAAGCGCTTCAAACTGAGCTGTAAGTGCAGATAATGCATCCACTTCATGAACTCCTGCAGTTCTCTTACTTTGTAGCCTTTCAGTAGGCCACTGATAGTTGTTTGTTTCCATCTTTTCTATTAGATCAAAAGCCTCCTCAGGTGTTTTATTATTTAACGTCCTACCTGCAGCTGCATCAATGGTAGCCCGGATACTTGCACTAGACCCATTGTAAAAAGTTTGTACCTGCATCCAGACTGGTAATCCATGATGTGGGCACCTCCTTAGCAGCTCCTTAAATCTTTCCTATGCCTCGTATAGCGACTCATTGTCCATCTGCAAGAAATTAGTGATATCGTTACGCATTTTTGCAGATTTTGCTGGAGGGAAAAACTTATCAAGGAATTTTTGGGCCATAGTATCCCAGGTGGTGATTGATCCTGCAGGAAGAGATGTGAGCCAATTCTTGGCTTTATTCCTCAGCGAGAATGGGAACAATCTCAGTCTAACTGCATCATCTGACACTCCATTAAATTTAATAGTGTCACAGATTTCGAGAAATGCATCAATGTGGGCGTTTGGATCATCACAAGGTAGCCCACTAAATTGCACCGATTGTTGAATTATTTGGATGAGAGATGGCTTGATCTCAAAGTTGTTCGCTTGAATCGCCGGCCTCCTAATGCTTGAAGTGGCACCTTGAACAGTTGGTGCTGCATAATCTCTCAAAAGTCGACGAGGGTTTTCAGCTTCACCTGCATCCGCCATTTTCTTAGTGCGATTTCTCTGTTCTCTTAACAGTCTTTTGAAAGTACGCTTGATTTCTGGATCAAACTTAACAAGTTCCCCTTGTTTAGTTCTTCTCATACACCAATGCACTCTTAAAAATGAACAAAATAAAAGAAACTAGATTAAATCAAGAGTTATCCGGTATTAATATTAATTAGTATTAAACAAGTAGTCCCCAACAATGGTACCAAAAACTTGTTCGCTAAAATTCACTAATGCAAGTGCACGTTATCGATCAAGTAATACAATAGTGAGTAAGAGTATTATCTCACAGGGACTGCTGTATAATAATCTAACTAAGTACTAAAGTTGGATTGACTCTAAGGTTTATCTAGCTGATCATATGAAGTTGTGATTGAATAAACTACTGACCTAAAGTACTAAATTAAGAATAAAAATTGCAATTAATTTCAAGAGATACTTCAATAAGACAAGGCGTTAAGGCATTTGATTTCACCATAATCACTAGATATGAATTTCATAAAATTATGCAACCCAATTAACAATACACATGTGATGACGAAAATTCCTAAATTATTTACTATCCTATCTCTAGGTATAGCAAACCTACTCAGTTTATTAACTCACTATATCTCTATGTGAATTTAAATAAATCAGAATGCATTAGGATTCATGAACTTTCTAGATAAAGCCACACAAATAATATGGTATATCTCTATCCATATTTAATTCATGGTTATATGTTAGATGAAGCATTTGCATAATTCTCTCTTCTCAGTTTTGAACATGCACATCAGATCATTTAAATGGTAGCTAATCATTTAAAAGCATTAAACATAATAACAAATAACTCACATGAATAAAATCAATTATGGTGCATAAATATGAAATTCACATCGTCATGATTAGGCTACATCATAGCCCTAACTAAGAAAATTAGAACATAATTGAAAAAGAAATAAAAACTAAAAATTTAATTGAATCAAACATTAAGAGTTAAGAGAGCAAGAAATTCTGTCACCAATCTCTCACTTCTTACTCCGGATTGCTTGACGGCTCCTAAGAAAAATAAACAACGCCCTGAAAAATAAGAAAAACCCTCACTACTAAGACTATTACATCCTTGTCTATTTATACTACTTTTAAGTTAACAAAACCCTTGTTTCACGTCCAAAAATCGTGGTTCAGAATCACCCTTGGCGCCGCGGCCCTTCTTTCCAAGCGCTGCAGCGCTTCTTTTCTTTTTTTTCTTCTTTTTCGCTATAGCGCCGCGACGCTCCTTTCCCAGCGCCGCGGCGCTGAGTTCCTGCCAACAACTGTTCAGACTCTCCTTGGGCACCGCGACACTTTTGCTCTGCCACCAAGGTCCAGGTCTCGTGTTTGATTTGCAATTTTTCTTCGATTTCTTGTGCTCGTGCTTCCTTTTGTTTTGTTTTCTTTCTTTCTTCATCATGCATCAATAAAAGCATACTTTCATGAAAAAGTTGGATGCCTCATGTAATTTTTTTCAAGAACATAGTACTATTTGCTAACTAAAAGTGGCCAAATAACTCTCTAAACTAGAGTTCTCAGCATGATATTGTAATATTATGCTCTCATACTTGATATTTACTCTATGGAAACTGATAAAAAAAATTGGATTTAGCAATAACCCTTGTGATAATAATTTTGCTCTTATAAATTTTTAAGCATTAGACTTACCAAATTTGCACGTAATTATAATTCACAAAATCTGTATATGCAATGCAAATGAAATTTCATGACATGAATCTCGTTGCATCTTGATCACAAAATTTCATAATAACTTATATGAAATTTTCTAAGGGAATTTTCTGTTTAAATCTTGATTAAATATTAGATTTTAACCAATAAATTTTTTGAATGTTGCAAATTATATCCTAAGTTTTCTGACAAAACATAACTAAAAAACAATCTCATCTCAGGCTTTTGTCTAGTCCTATAGGTTTAAGTGCTTCAAAAACTTCATAATATATAAAAGGCTTTGATAACTTCACATTACTTTCTCCCAAAATGGTGTTTTGTATTGAAGAGGTCACATAATCCAGAGCAGTACTTTGTGAGGGATTTGAAGAAGTGAAAAGCTTTTGAAAATAATCAGATATAATGCTTGATAAGTTGTCATCTCCCACCATTATTGCCCCTAATGTATCCTTCAAAGATGAAATTATATTTGTTTTTGCATGTCTGTTAGCTTTAAAGTGGAAACACTTTGTGTTGAGATCGCCTGCTCACAGCCATGATGTTCAAGAATGTTGATGCCAATATAATTCTTCTTTATGCACTAACTCGTCGACCATTTTTTCTTGCATTGTGAGACTTTGATAATGCTTCCTTGATGTGTCATTAGAATTGTACAATTTATAAAGTTTGGATTCTGTATTTCTCAATGATTTATGGAAATGACCAAAACAAGATAAAATGCCAAGATGAAAGAGTTGCCAACAAGAACTTAAGTTGTGTAGCACATTTTGAACTAGGTTAATTCTATTGGAGCAGCTCCAATATCATGATTTATTTTTAGAGTGCTTGAGAGCATAATTGGAACTGTAAGTTAGAACCAAAACACTATAACATATGAGAGCTTTATACTGTAATATATTTTTATTTTGTACTATAACATGTGATATAATTATACTACTATAGTTGTAAGTTATGAGTTAGAACGGCTTAGTTAAATGAAGCTTTTGATTGGTTTTGTGAATTAAAAAAAATATTCGTATTGTCGTGACCAAATTGAACCTGGGCCCCCTCACACAAGGTGGGACCCACTCTTGTGAAGGACTTGCAATTGAATTCTATTATTTCTTGACATAGAAGAAAAAAAAAGAGAATTCGTTAAGATCTAGAAGAATCAGACGAAATCTGGTGAATGTTGTATTTTATACAAGTAGTCCTTCACTGCATCTAACCATTTCCCTTTTCTTAGAGGTGTCAAATGGGTTGAGCCATCCATGGATTATCTGGCCCAACCTGTAATGGTGTAAGGCACGGCTCAGCCCAGCACTGCATTGTAGCAAGTAGGCCTGGCATGGCACTCTTGAGGAGTTAGGGCTGGGCCTGACCCCCAAGCCTGTAGGGCCAACACGGCCCTGGCCAACAAAAGACCTGGGCCGGCCCAGGCATTCAACGGGCCCAGCCCATCCCATGCATGCCAAAGGCTCTTCAAGCTTGGCTATTTAGGTGTTCAAGAAAATGCCCTATTTTGAGCTCCTTGAAGTTTTAACTTTAAGCATTTAGAAGAAATAAAAGTCTATCAACTACTTAACTATACAAGTATTTGTGTGATTTTTGATGTCTGACTATATTTAACATGTCTATAAAACATATTACAAATTTAAATATAAACTTGTTTAAATCACACATTAGAAAAAAAAATAAGAATTTTTATTCTTCAATACTCTATATAATATCTGGAAATATTTCTTTACACTTAGTAATTTCATGATTGTATACATCAAATTTTTATTAAAAATTATTTTAAAAATAAACAAAAAATTCATAAATTAAAAATTAAAAATGATAAGGCTAGTCCTATAGGGCAAACCATACTTAAGCCTATAGGATCTGGGCGGGCCCAATATGGCCCTTTAAGGGCCAAGACTTGTGCCAAGGTTGGCGTGAAGTTTTTCAAGCGGGCACAACCCAAACACGGCTCTTCACGGTAGAGGTCGAACTTGACAGCCTAGGATGACTGATCCTTTTGACACGCGAAAATTTGAAAAAAGGGCCAAAAAAATTCAATTAGGGAAATGGTCTCTTTTTTTTGCACTAACAAACAGGTTTTTGTGGACAGAAAAATTGCTCCAATTTTTTTCAAAAAAAAGAGAAAAAAAATTCTAATGAGGAAAGAAACTTTAATAAAATAAAAAAAAAAACTAAAACAATTTTTCTATCCAAAAAACTTATTTTTTAATGTAAAAAAAAAATTATTTGTCCAAAAGCACTTTTTCTTCAAGCTTTTTATCAAAATGTCCCTTTTGACACTCACACCTTTTACCCCTTTTGAAACAAGAAGCGCCCACTCACTTCTCCTTTCTCCTCTCTCTCGCAGGCTCTGCACCCTCATCTTCAGCTTTTCTTTCTCTACCATAACCAAAAACCCTGACTTTCTCTCTCCTTTCTCCGACTCCGACAGTCTCCGGCGAATTTGGAAGCGTACGCGTGGTGATCTCATTTCTCTCTCTTATATATTTTGAACCTCCATTCGATTTCCTTTCTCTATGCATTAATCGTTTGTTTGGTTTCCTATTCGACTCATTTACTTCTTCACCAATGCTCGTGTTTGAGCAATTTTTGGTTCTTAATTTTGATTATTGCATTTGAACAATTTTTAGTTGGTCAAAATTATGAATCCTATTAAGAGAGATATCGCTAGGCTTGTTAGTTGATTCTAGTTGCAAACAACAATTGTTGGAATGAAATATATTGGTTTGAATGAAGAACAATTTTTATATTATTTACGGATTGATCACATGTTCAAGTTATCTCATAATATTATTCATTTTTATATGAGCTTTGCCTTCAATTGCATACAGACTGGCTAAGTTGAGCGGTGGCATGAGATTTGTAGCCATTTTTCTTATTTTAGCAGATAAGTAATGGCTTCACGGGCAATCTTAAGAAGAAAGAGATACATATTAAATTCCCTAAATCAGCCTTCTTGCTTAATTCGGGGTTCTTCTATTAGCGAGCTCGAGCAACTGTCTCAATCTAATGAAAGTGTGAGCTTGTTTGCAAGCCAACTACATTCAGCTAACGACAATAGAAGCAAAAAAGATGCAATTTCAACTTCAGTTCTGAACGGTCCTTTGGATTTTAGAGTGGCAGAATATTTCAAGCTTAACTCCTTTGCCGTATCATCTTTGGTCAATCGAGTTAGACGGGCAGACTTTGTTTCTTCTCCGAGAGCTGCATGGACTTGGCAATCTATGCGCTATACTTCCACTGCAACAGCTGGTCAACCTGAATTGGGGAGTGGCGATCGCAGAAATGAGCAGCAGGTTCGTGGACAGAAAAAGGAAGCTTCACCAGAGGAATGTGATCAAGCAGTTGAAGATTTAAGCACAGTAAAAGCGAAAGCAAAGGCTAAGCAGGTACATGAATCTCCAAAGAGTGATAAATCAGTGATGATGAGGATGTGGGCTAAGCTTTTGGGGATTGGTCCTGCCCTAAAAGCCGTTGCTTCTATGAGCAGGTTTGGGGATTTTCTTCTCATTGTGTTGTGTTTGAGCTCTTTTTGCAAATACAGTAATCGTCTCATATGTTAGGGAGGACTGGGCGAAGAAGCTTCATCATTGGAAGGATGAATTTATATCTACGATGCAGCACTATTGGTTGGGTACAAAACTCCTTTGGGCTGATATTAGGATCAGCTTAAGGTTGCTATTGAAGCTTGCTAGTGGAAAGAGTCTTTCTAGAAGGGAAGAGAAACAGCTCAAACTCACCACAGTCGATATTTTCAAACTAGTTCCCTTTTCTGTTTTTGTTATAGTTCCATTCATGGAATTCTTGCTGCCAGTATTCCTTAAATTGTTCCCAAACATGTTGCCGAGACACTTCAAGGACCAGATGAAAGAGGAGGTACTTGTTCTTGATAACCATTAGAATCTTTCGAATTGTATGGTTTGTTTGTCGGTTGTTTTATGCTTGAATTTCTTTCCAGATGGCTTTGTAAGCTAATTTTTAACGTTCAAGTGACCTTCAATAGTTCAGGGAATGTAGACCTGGATGCCTGTTTCTTGCTGGTTTTCTAAGATTTTATAATTAATGTTACAGCTTCTTGCCTTTTTTCTATGATAAGATACTTCCTTTTTTGAAACTGAAATCAATAGAAAGGTAAGAGGACAAAAAGTTCTGAAAAAAGCAACCTGGCCTCAATTCTTTTGCATAGTCTGTGGGCCGGCTACAGGAGAGCAGTGAGGCATAGCAGAACCCTCGCCTGGTGCGATGCCCGGACCTGGCTGCTGACGGGCCGGCAGGGCCCTCTCTCTCTCTCTCTCCTTGCTCATTCCAAGTTCTATTCATCTATGAAGATGATTGTATTTCCTCTAAAATGCTTAAACTGTAGGAGGAGTTGAAAAGAAAGCTAAAGGCAAGACTAGGGATTGTAAAGTTTCTTCAGGACACAGTAAAAGAATTGGCAAAGGAAGTGCAAACCTCACGAAGTGGAGAAGTTAGAAAGACAGCAGAAGATCTAGATGAATTTATGAACAAGGTAGATTTTAATCTTTTTCTCCATTTCATAAGGGAAAGCTAGTATATTTGTTTCATTGTTGAGCTTTCTACTGTTTGCCTTTGTTCTGCTGCTCAACAGGTTAGAAAAGGCGAGCGCGTTTCTAATGATGAGATTTTAGGCTTTGCCAAGTTGTTCAATGATGAACTTACTTTAGATAACATTAGCAGGTTGCATTTTCTATTATTAACCTGAAAATATTTCAGGAACTTGTTTCCTCTTTTATTTATGAGACTCTTTCATAGAAATTGTATTTTTTTTTTTTGGGAAATTTACTTCTTTTGTTGCCGCATGCAGGCCGCGGTTAGTGAATATGTGCAAATACATGGGTATCATGCCATTGCCATATGCATCAGATGCATATTTGCGTTATGTGCTTCGTAAAAGACTGCAACAGTATGGCTTTTTTCTTTTCTTATTTATAGTTGCCTCTTTAATTCAGATCAGGTGGTAACATTCTCAATTTCATATTAGTGCTCAAGATTCATTTTCCACCACTGTTTGGAGGAAGTGTTGTCTAAAATTGGTCCGCAAATGATATCATTCTCAAGTAGCTACTCTTTGCTTCTTGGTAAATCATGCATAGAAGCTTCTGGACCAAAGAGCTTTTCCTTTTGACTTTCGTTTGATTGGACATGTTGTCTATATTTGACACACTTTTGTAAATGAGGAAAATATAATTCATATAAGTAACCAAGTTGAAATACTATTGAACTTTTTGAATAACAGTAAGCTTTTTATGTGTCCAGGACCGATTAACCCCCATGCCGAAACCTGATGAGATTGGATTTTTTTTGGTCTTTTTGCACAGTTTAGTGATTGCGAAAAGACTTTAATAACAATGGATCTTTATAATTCTCTACAAATTTATTGAATTTAATTTTTTTGGCAAATTGAATCATTTTATTTGGCAGGATCAAGAATGATGATAAGATGATTCAAGCTGAGGGAATGGAGTCCCTCACAGAAAAAGAACTTATCTCAGCCTGTCGAGAACGGGGTATACTTGGATCACGTTCAGTGGAGGAAATGCAGGAAGAGGTTAATGCTTAATCTACATTTTTATGTCTTGTTCCTTGACTGAAGATAGACCGAAGCATGTCTTTTTCAATTGAAAGATTCCACGTGGTATTTTCTCACTCATGGATGGAACGATTTTCTTCTTGATTGCACAGTGTCTTGAATACGGGTATTTTACTCATCAGTTACTGTCAGGGATATCAACAAGCCATTCAAGTCTGTACAAAATACACTAAGAGAACGAAAAATTGATGTTATTTCACGTGCTATGAGACTATCGGTGCAAACTCCAAAGGCTTATCATTGTATAACTATCTCATGTAGATCACTAATAGCTGAATTTTGAGCAGGTTTTTCTTCAATGCACAGTTTATAGCGCTAGTTAATAAACTATTGAAAGTTTGTTTATTTCTGGAATGCTTTCCTTCACAAGCAAATGATTTTGTTTATTTCTGGAATGCTTTCTTCCACAAGCACATGAATAAATCTTGTGGAGTGAGGCTCTCTCTCTCTCTCCTTCTCTCCCTTTTTTTTGTTTTTTTAATAACTAAACTGTTGAAAATTTGTTTCTTTCTGGAATGCTTGCCTCTACAAGCAAAAGAGTCATATCTTGTTGAGTGAAGGTTTTGTTTTGTTTTGTTTTGATTTTAATTTTTTTATTTTTGTTGGCAGTTGCGTAATTGGTTGGATTTGTCTCTCAATCACTCCGTACCATCGTCCCTCTTGATACTTTCTAGGTATTTTGGGGCAACACTGGTTCCTTGGTGTCTTATGACGTAGAACTATATGTGAAAAACTTTCTTTATCTGGTAACCTCTGCAGAGCTTTCTTGGTGCACGGCAAGGTGAAGCCAGAGGAAGCTGTTCAAGCTACACTTTCCTCCCTCCCAGATGAGGTCGTGGATACTGTTGGGGTGACTGAATTGCCGTCTGAAGACTCCATTGCAGATAGGAGGAGAAAGTTGGAGGTCTTAGAAATGCAGGAAGAGCTAATCAAGGTTGGTGATCATACCGTGGGTTCTTTTATTTATTTTATTTTACTATATTATTTTTAGTTAAGTGTACATCTTTAGTGGGACTTTGAGAAATAATCATAGTACTGTTTTTGTTAAGCCTACTAGACTTGCTGGTAGGTTGTTGGTCTTTTTTTATTTTTCCCCTTTCAATTCATTTATTCTTGCTTTAATTTGCTAAGAACCAACAAGGTTCAAACTGTGCATTCTTTTTTTCTTTTCTTTAGTGATAAATCATTATGAAATTTCTGTTAAAATGTCTTTCTTCAGGATAAATCTTTTGCTTTATATATGTCACCTAGTCTATACAACCTAATTTTGCTTTTGATGAGAAGTGCAATTGTAAATTCTAACTGTAAAAGAGCTTTACTGGATTGTGAGAGTTGGTAATGTTTGAGAAGTCTATAATCTAAAATTTATAAGCGCGTTGTATACTTGTTCCTTGAGAGATTTTACTTGAGTTATTGGCTTTAAATGATTTTTTCCCTCTTCTATGAAGGAGGAGGAAGAGAAAGAGGAAGAAGAGCAGGCCAAGTTGAAGGAATCTATTAGTAAACAGCCGGATGTGGCTCTGGAAGAGATGACTATTCCAACAACTAGAGAGGCACAGGAACAGGCAAGAGCAAAATCATTAGACAAGCAAGGACAGCTTTGTGAGCTCAGTCGTGCATTGGCTGTTTTGGCCTCAGCATCTGTGAGGATTTAAGATTGATTATCTGTTTAAGTTGGTGAAGCGTTTTTGATTTGATTTTATTTTATATCAGATTATTTTGTAATCTTTTTTTCCCCCTTACATATACTTTCAGTCAGTTAGGCTGGAGCGTGAGGAGTTATTGAGACTCGTTAGAAAGGAGGTATGCTAACATTTTGTCTTCGCCTTCCTTCTTTCCTTTTTTTTTTGGGGGGTTTTTATCATTTTGGTACTTCGTATTTTAGGGAAACATCAAATTAATACCTTGTTACTTGGAAAATATCAAAATGGTACCTTGTAGTTTTTGAAAATATTATTTTGGTACCCTGAGTCAGTGTTTTATGACGTGAAATTTCTAATTTAATCTTTTATTAATGAACCCCAAATTGTTTTATATAAACTATAATAGAAAATAAATACAAATAATGCCACAGAATGAATAAGGCCATATATATGCTTTCTTTGATGAGTTTTGTTTAATTTTTTGTTTTGCTTATCTATTGTGGTTTTACAAAATTAATTAGGAATATATTAATAAAAGGATAAAAAGGAATTTTGATGTTAAAAAACACGAATTTATGGTACCAAAATGATATTTTTGAAAACTATAGGGTACCATTTTGATATCTACCAAATAACATGGTACTAATGTGATGTTTCTTCAAAATACAGGGTACCAAAATGGTAATATCTTTTTTTTTTTTTTTTTAATAACGTTGGAATGCTGTTAATTCTGAGAATTTCAGAAACCAGATGCTTGCCCTTGTATAACCAAAAAAGAGGGGAAAAAAGTGGTTCCACGGGGTCCAATAAATTAAGTTCTCTATGGCAAATCTGTCAGACGTTTGGATTAAAAAATTTTAGTTTATTCTTTATTGTTTTTATCTGTTGTCATTTTCTTTTTCATTTTCAGGTAGAGCTGTATAATGATATGGTGGAGAAGGAGGGAACTGAAGGCGAAGAAGAAGCTAAGAAGGCATACAAAGCTGCGAGGAAGGACAGTGACCATGCTGCCAGGATAGCTTTGAGTGACAAGGCTTCTTCAGCACTTACAGAAAGGGTAATTAAAACAGAGAAGTTTGAGTTTGATAAACTTCATATTCCATCCGATAACGCATTTTTGTATGTGGGAATTTCAGGTTGATGCTATGCTGCAGAAACTCGAAAAGGAAATTGACGATGTTGATGCAAAAATTGGGGATCGCTGGCGGTTGCTTGACAGGTTTGTTAGTTGCCTTTTCTCGCATGCATGCTCACTGAGATTTCTAACCCGCAACGGAAGTCAAACCCTGAAAAGGTTCAGATATTCAAACGATTTTCAGACAAGTATTTTGGCATAATTCAGCCCGAGTGATCCTATAAATTAGCTTTGGGTCAATTTGGCTATTAATATAGGCAAAACGTTGAAACTCTTATATATTGTAAGTTATTTTTCACATTGAAAGTCCTCATATATTATCCTTTTATGCTGCAACTCTAATCATGAGATTCCATTAAATTCATGGTGATAATAAAAGAACTGCTTACTTCTGTTACCCTCTAGCAATTTCATTATATTCTTAAGACGTAAATAGCCGATGATAATAGAACCATCATTGTTATTACTAGGGATTATGATGGGAAGGTGACTCCTGAGGAGGTTGCGTCTGCTGCCATGTATCTTAAGGATACGTTGGGGAAAGAGGGCATAGACGAACTTATTAGCAACCTTTCGAAGGATAGAGGTCAGTATATTCTATCCTCCTCTGACCACCATACCTGTCTTTCTATGAGAAACAAAATTTATGTCACCATGTTATACCATAATTTGGAAGTACATCAATCGATATTTCAGATGCCACTATTCTATTAATTGTATATATCCCTTGTCAATTTAAAGAGCATGTTTGATGCTGGAGAAATGAAGAATAAATGACGAGATTATGAAGTAAAAAGGGTTTAAGAAGATGCCTTCACAGTTACATTGATTTGTTATAATAATTTGATGAATAATCTTTCTGCTTCAACATCTTTATAAGTTGCTTTGTGAACGAAAATATCTCATAGGGACATTTGCTTCTACTTTTAGTCATAACGTTGTTCGACCGTTATAATTACATTATAAATGTGCTCCAACAGAAGGAAAAATACTAGTGGAAGACATTGTCAGATTAGGAAATTCAACAGACGAGGCTGATACAATGGAAGCAAGATAATTGTTAGAGATACCTACCTAGCCAAAGAGGAGATGGTAGAAGATATGAAATTTCCACAATTTTGGTCAAGTTGGTGGCTCTGCAGGGCATCTGTTATATTTTATTATGATGCTGCTCTAGTGCCATTCCTGTTCTTGTACCCTTGGGGCATTTCTCTCATGTTTCCATTTTGGACAAAACCAAAAAGAGAAGGGGAAAAAAAATATAGGGATTCTTTTGTAGCAGTTAGTTATGGGGATGATTTCTCACTAACAACATCAATAATTAATCAATTAGTAAACTGTTATTTATTAATGCTTTTCCTTTGGGCTGTGTGATCACGTGTATATAAGATTATGTTAATAATTTGTTTGTGAAAAAGGTGTTAAGTCAATGACTTCAAACAGCTATCTTTAATCCAAGAATTGATGCACTTGTCTCTGAAATGTGCCATCATGATTCAAGATTGGATTTTTGGGATACTCTAAAATCTTCATTGTGTTTTGTAGTTTGCTAAGGGATGCTTTTCAATTTCTTACAAATCCACCGCATCAAACCTATCTTTTTGCCACGGTAATACCGTAATAATAAAAAAAAAATCTTGAAACCTATCTTGCCACGGAAATACCGTAATAAAAACAATCTTGAGGAAAAAAAAAATAATAAAAGAACTAAAGTGGGGAATGGAATATAATAAGAATTTAAGAATTTATGAAGGCGTGCCATACAAGGGATATCTATAAAAACCTTTTTTTTTTTTTTTTATGTTATTTACATCAATCACTTTTGGAGTCTTCCTTTTGTTGGCCCCTCAATTTGCAGAATTTCTCACCCCGCCCTTTCCATTTCTTTTTTTTGTTAAAATAAAAGGATTTTTTACCATATGACTTGCACATGGGTCTTTTGAGGGGCATAAATGAGAATTTATATATGCCATTTTCTTTTCATATTTACACCTCTTATTTAGGGTTTTTTTTTTTTTTTAACTCTCATTTATCTGCACTTTTATTCCAAAATAGATTTCGGTGCCTTCATCACCAGGTTCTAAATTTTTGAAATTCCCAAAATTTTCTATCATCTTCTTTTGGTGCGCCTCTCACAAAGACAACTATCCCTAAATTATTGTCCCCAAGTGTCTGAAGAGAAATGTAAATGTAGAAGAAAGGAAAAAGTTGCAGACATCTCTTCAAAAAAAAATAAAGATTGTAAATATAAATTCTTGTTTTTGCCCTTATAGTAGCCCATCAGCAAGTCATATAGGAAAAAATTTCATTTATTTTAACAAAAAAAAAAAGAGAGATGGAATAGACAAAGTAAGGAGTTTTGAAAGTTGAACGACAAAATAGTAATTATTAAAACTCAAGGACAAAGCATGAGAGACTTTAAAGTTTAAGGCCATCGGTCTTAAGACACACATATATATGGCATATTAATAAAGGAGTAAGGACATTATTAAATACTACTTCAAAAGCACGTGCGAATCCAATTTTTGAATTTCTTATTGTAAAAAGTTTTAAGATTTGTTTAAGTATATTATTTCAACTAAAGGTTTGAATTGAAAATATTATAGTAATTTTAATTTTATAGAAGAAAATACTAGAGTAAATTTAATTTGAACAAAAATTTTTAGTTCGTACTGGTGTTTTCAAACACATTATTAGTTTTTCTATTAATCGGTTATTGAGAGATATCTATTTTAGTTAAACAATTATATAAATAAAAATGATTTATAAAAGCCATATTTAATGTATAAAAAATAGAATAATTTGAATCAATAGTCCCTCTACGTTGTATTGTTGACACTTTGGCCCCTCTTTTTTGAATTTTAATAATACAATCCCCAAACTTTTGAGTCCTTGGCAATTAATAGACTTCTGTCAAACCTAACTCAAAACCTAACGGAATCAAGCATGTGCATTTGTTTTTGAGATTGCAATTACTAAAATGTTCCTTTTTTATTAGTTTTTCCCCAAACTCTCTTTCTTTCTTTTTTTCCCCCTCATCTCCGTCAATTTTTATTTCTTTAACCTTTTATCTCCATTCTTCTTACAAATTCAACCGTCCTTTGAATGAGTGTTTTGAAATCTTTACTTGCATATTTTTTTGTTGGGTAGTTTCCCTTTAATAAATTGCAGATTAGCTAACAATTTAGTACCTTTTGAAAAGTCTCATTAAAGATTGAAATTCAACAAAAAAATGCAACAAACTAAGAAATCGCGTGAACCAACCCAATTTCCCTCGTCAGTGGTGTAGCAACGACTTTCAATGATTAAGGGCGCGTTTGTTTCATGCATTTTTTAAATTCAATAGATTCAAATTTAGATTCAAGTAACAAGAATCCTTCAGATACGTGTTTGTTTTCTCCAAAATCTAAATAATTTGAATATCAGGAATCCAAGTTTTCAGAGTTCTCATCCTCATAAATTTTTGATACTCAGATATCTTTGATACAGTAAAAACTAAAATTCTTTCTCTTATATTTGAGGAAAAAAATCATAACTTCTTTATTTGATATCCAATTGAGATGATTTTTTTTCACTGTATTTCTAATAAAGAGATAAATAAATCAAGATTTATATCGCATATTTTTAAGATCATTAACATTAAGATTTTATTAGATTTATCAATAAATCAAAAACTATCTACACTGCCTCTTCAAACACAAATTTCAATTTTATTTCATACTTAAATGCACATACAAACGTCAATTTGAATAACAATTCAAATCACTAACTCAAATTCTAATTCAAATCATACTAACTCAAATTAAATCACTAATTCAAATCTATTTATCAAAGGGCCTTACAATTTCCTCTTGCATTTCAGTGTCAAAAATTTCTTAGATCACCATTTCAAACAAATTCCCAAGATAAGATTAGACATCGATAATCTCATCTTTTGTTTCTTTCTTTTTCTCAGTTTCTCTCTCCCCTTCCTTTCTCATGTCTGGTTTTTCTGTCAGCCTTCCTCGTCGGACGCGTCATTGCCAGAGTCGAGCAAAGGACAGGCATCATCGCCGAAGCCGTGTTGGAAGCAGCGTTGTCGCCGAAGACGCCCGGGGAGCAGATGCTGGAGTCACACGAGGAGCCGGCTTTGCGGTTGTCGCTAGAGTCAAGTCACGCCCGTGGCTCACGTCATCGCCAGAGTCGTGCAAGGAGCAATCATAGGCGTCGCGCAAGGAGTAGGCTTCGTCACCGGAGCAGCGCCCATCGCAGGCGTCTTTGCCGGAGTCGCACCCGTGGCTAGCGTCGTCGTTGTAGGAGAAGAACACAGTTGCAGTCTCCAAGGGTGAGTAGATTGACAGAGAAAGAGCAGAACAATGGAGGTAAAGAGAGAGATTGGGAGAGGAGGGAGAGCATCAGGTAGAAGTGAGACAAATGAGGAGAGAGAGTTATTTTAGTTTTCTTTCTTATTTCTTTTCTTTTCTTTTCTTTTCTTTTCTTTCTTTCTTTTTTCTGGTAGCTGAACAAACCTGTTGAGTACTGAAAAGTACACATACTGCATTCAAAGTTAAAGACGGGCTATTGATTTTTCTTCGTAACTCTGCCATTAAGTTTCTTACGGATTAAACTTTGGCATATAGATTACAATTTCCCAAAAATTTAAACGGGGATATATTGAGCATAACGATTATAATATACACAAATTAGATAAAAAAAGTACTTCAATAACATATATTTTAAATATAAAATTTTAAAAAGAAGGGCAAAATAAACAAGGGAAAATATTTAAGAAAGAGATATCTAAAAAAAAACTTGGAAATAAAAAAAAAAGAAAAAAGAGGAGGACGACCAAAACGGTGCGTTTCAAGGTAAAGGCACACTTTGGTTGAAAATGAACAGTAAAGATATTGATTCTTTTATATAGTAAATACTAGTTTAAAAGCACATGCATAAGCACTTGTGCATCCAATTTGTTAATTTTTTTTATAAATATAAGTGTAAATATTTTCTATAAGGTTTGAGATTCGTTTGGATACATGGCTCAAAAGAAAGGTTTGAATTGAAAATACTACTAGTAATTATGGCAAAATTGGTTAGAACAAAATTTTTTGGTTTAAACGGGTGCTTCAAAACACACTATTAGATTTTTTATTGACTAATTATTTAAGGGAAAGTTATTTCAATGTAATAGTTAAGTGAACAAAACCTTATTTATGAAAATCACATTTGGTATAAAAAAATATTTTAGAAAATTGTGAGAGAAATACAATTAAGGACTCATTTTTGAGGATAATAATTTTCTAAAAGAATTTATAAAAATCACTATTAATGCATTAAGAAGTAAATGAAAAAAATGGGTAGAGATACACATGGAAAAATAATACTAGTGGCAAACAAGATAAAATATATTTTTAACAAGGAAAAGTCAAAAGAGAGTCAGGGGTTAAAAAAAGAAAAGACAACAAATGTTTTTTTTTTTTTTTTTATATAGCTTAGAGGTAAAAAAAAAGGGGTAAAATTATACGTAAAGACACGTATAGGAAAAAAAAAGTTTGGTGGAGAATGACAAAGTTGTGGAAAATGGTTGTGACGATCCGCCTTTTCGGACAGTCATTTAACTTACTTAAATATTAATCTTACTTACTTAGTAAGAAATTACTAGAATTTTTTTTCTAACATTCTTTAAACGTACATAAAAGTTGATGCGACCCCTGTCGTCATTCAAGTTGAGACCTCGCTCAATACTTGACTTTAAAACCTTTTCAAATCATTTTTTAAAACTTAATAAGAAATATTTATTAAATCATAGCTTAAAACTTCACTTTATAATTTTATAAAACATTTTGTAAAATGTATCTTAAAACTTTGAAAACATTTCTTAATACTTTGACTTTATCAAAACTTTGACTTTTTTTTGAACTTTGAAAACATTGTATCAACTAGTGAAAAACCTTTTCTTTGTGTAACGGAAGCAAACTATGGTGGTGTCCATACCTAAATCCTCGCATCTATCCTCTGCAGCACCCCGTTCTTCTAACGGGTCCTATTGGTCACCTATAAAACTACCTACAGCATGAAGAAACTTTTTATGAGCTTACGCTCAGTAAGTTCAAACGTAATCTTACAAATCATTTAAACATGCTTTAAAAACTTTTCTCATAAAAACATTTCTCTTATAACATTTTTATAAACGCTCTTCATAAACATTTTCTAAAAAAAGTTTTTCATAAAACCTTTAACATGCAGCAATCTTCAGAATGCTTTTCATAAAATGTCATTTATAAACCTTTTCTTATAATCATAAAAATGTTTTCATAAACACTTAACATAAAACATTCCTCAGAATATTTTTCATAAGCATTTAACGTAAATATTTTATAATAAGGAATACAAGCAAATTCATAATGCATGATTCCAATTATGCTCAATTATGAACTTCAATTATGAGCATTTTATGAATATTCAATAAACTTAAACATTCCTTTCTTTCTTAACCTTTTTTTCTATTCCTTAACTTTCTTTATCTTATAACCTTTAGTGTTCGTACTAACATATTTAGTCATGAGATCATAAACATGATGCTTCCCTTGTGGAATACTTGAGACCATTGAGCATCGAGGTCATGTACTTCACATCTAGGAGGTCAAACTTTAGCTTTACTTGTATATCTTACATCTAGAAGGTCACAACTTTAACTTTACTTTCATTACCTCACGACAAGGAGGCTGGTAAGACACTTTTTTTTATTATTATCTTCACTTTACCTTCTTTTTAACATTAGTGAACATATCAAATGCTAACACATTATATGCAAACATACTTGCAAATCATAGCTTATACTGTAAAATCTATTGCATAACAAATACAACTTATTGCATAATAAATGAAACGTAAAACTTAGAACTTATACTGTTAAACATTATGCATTTTTTTTAAAAAAGCAAACATACTTTAAATACATTGAAAATCATAACTTGAACTTTTAAAAACATTATGCATATCAATATGCAAATAGACTCAAAACATAACAGTTGCAAATTCATTGCAAATCTTCTTTTGTACTTTAAAACTTTTTGCATAATAAATGCAAACATACTTTAAAAGAAACTTGCATAATAATTACGAACTCACTTACAAATGTATACATAAATATTTAAAAATCATTTACTTTATACTGTAGGTGAGATTTGAAACTTACCTGGTCTATACTCTAGCGTTCTCTATTCTGTTCTTTTTCCTTTTGTTAGTTGGCCTCTGTGTCTTGATTAAACGATAGCCGGCTCATTAATTAACTTTCTTTTTATCAATCTACTCGATTGATAATAAAACGTAAACGTTAAACATTCATTTCCTCTTAACTTAACTTAGTACCCTATTAGTTTATCCTTCTTTTTACTTAACCTTATAAACCATTGGTTTACTTTTCCTTCACTTAGCTTTGTAATCCACCGAGGTTACTTTTCCTTTTAATTATGTAACCCACTGGGTTACCATTTCTTTCTTTATTTGACTTTGTAATTTACCGGGTTACCTTTATTTTACTAAAACATCCCTTATTAAATTTCTCGTCTCATGTGACAGTTTTGTTACCTAACATATTACGAAACATTTTTAGTTTAAGAACGTTATGCTAAATCAGAGTGCTCAACTCCGTTCTAGCCGTTTCCTCGAAAATGACGATTTTACCCCTAACAGGTTTTTCGTCCATTTTGTAACTCTATAAAACCCATTGCTTAACTTTACCATTCTATCACCTACATATTACGAAAAAATTTTCACTGAGGAATGTTTCCCAACATCAGGCATTTCAGGTCTATTTTGGCTATTTTCTCAAAATGACTATTTTGCCCCTAATGTTTTTCTTTCCTTTTTTTCTTTGACTAAATTTTGAATCCTTTAGAGCTTAGAATTCTTAATCACTCACTGCCTACAAAAGTGTAAGAATTCTACATTTCTTGGTGAAAAACCCAGTTTTCACATGATTTTACACTTTTGGTCCGAAATATAAAAATATTTACATTTTTGCCCCTAGAACCAAAAACAATCATTTCATACCAAAATGTTCAGTTTTTCACAGGGAATAAAACTTAAAAAAGCACCATAGTTGAATTTTAAACATTTCATAACGTTTCCATTTCTTAAAATTTTGTGCCCAAAATTTCGTAAAATTCATAACTTTTAAACCGGGCAGAATTTTAAAAAATTGTCCATGTATGATGTTCTAATAGTTTTGATGAGTTCTACAACTTTTGTATTTTAACTTTCTTGAAATTCCATCGTTTAGGGGGACTTTTTGGCTGATTTTCAAATCTGCCGAGAATTCTTTTTTTCTTTGCAATTTAGTCCCTTTAGAATTTCACCTTTTGGAATTTCACCAAAATCTTTCTGTCATCATCACCATCATCATGTAACATAACAGAACCATGCCATAACATTCATCTTACATAGCATAGTCTAAAATATTTATCAAACACTTAGTATGCATAAAAAATACAAACTTTATCTTAAATAAAAGGACTAGGATTTTACCTAATCCATGCAAAGGGCTTATCCTTTCTTGATCACTTGTAAGCATCTCAAAACCCCTTGAAAACCATCCACAACACAATTGATGAAAATCCAATCCAAATCATGAATAAAACCCTTAAACATAATAGGAAAAGCTTAGGTTTTTCCTTGAAAACTCTTAAATCCTTATCTCCTTCACTTATTCCTATTTCCTCACATGATTTGGAGCTTGGGATTCATTAAAACTTTAAGAGGAAAGAGCATGGGGGAATAGTTTTGGGCTAGGGAAGAAATGGAGATTTTTTTTTCCTTCTTTCTTTCTTTCTTTTTTCTTTCTTTCTTTCTTTTTTCTTTCTTTCTTTCTTTCTTCTTTCTTTCTTTCTTTCCTTCTTTTCACATTTTTCTCTTCTTTTTTTTTCCCCACCGTGGAGGCCAACTTTGGTCTCTTATATCATCAAATAACTAAACTTTCTTTTTCTTTTTTTTTAAAAAGGAGGTGGTGAGTCACCTTAGTCATCAAGTGGATTCCTTTGGATGGCCAAATGTAATTGGGCCACATTTCATGGTGTGGTGGCCCAATCAAAATCTATTGGGTGTCCACCAAACTTTTTACGCAGTCTAAGTTTATACTGACAATATTTTTTCTGTAATGTCGGTATTCTTTTCCATACAATTCATGAGGTCCCATAACTTCTCATACTTATTTTCGTCCATCACATAATGAAATTCCAATATTATCTAACTTTGTATAGTTTAAATTTATACTGACAATATTTTTTTTACACTGTTGGTACATTCTCTATACTGTTACAGCATTCTTTATTCATTTATATTCTCTAAACAGTATTATTCATATACTGCTTTAAATTAAATAGTCCAATTTTTGTACTACTTATCCTTAAACAGTCTAATTTCTACACTGTATTACTTTTACAGTGTAATTTTTATGCTGTATAACTTTATTGATGTACTTTCACACACTGTATTATTCTAATGTTGCATAATTTTTCATATTATTATACAATATTTTTCCTTAAAATGCTCTTTTATCTTAACATAATCTTTAAATTAGTACATTTTTAATATAGTAAAAATGTTCGGGTGTAACAATAGTAATTCGGACCCACTGATTAAAAGTTAATGTCTTACAATTGAGTTGCTTACTAAAGCTAAAATTAAACCTACTATATCTTATCATACTTCTTATTCTATATCAATTTTTATGCTGATAAATCTCAACCGTTGATTTATAACTTTTAGCCTTACACCTTCATTTTTTTAAAAAAATCACAAACCCGAAAATCCCAATTTGGTTTCATCTCAAAAAAAAAAATAAAAAAATCAAGAATCCCGCGGCTACCAGTTCCAGCAATGGGGCTTCGCCTCCTCCCGACGATGACACCGGCGCCGGCCACCCTTATACGATGGCAACGTAATCTTGTTCCTTCTCCACCGCTTGAGAAGCTTGCCTCCAGAAACTCTAAAATCCCAAATTTAGTTTCATAAAATAAAAAATAAAAAAATGAAGACATCCATGACTGCATATGCGAAACACCAAGATTAATGAAAAAGAGAGAATTTAATTCAAAACTAGAACCTGATGAATGTTTTATCAATGCCTACAAAAATAGCATAATAACCCATTTAAAGACCAAAGTCGAACCAGTTTTGGAGGCCAAGGATCTTCATCTAAACAAAAATTTTAATGAGCCTTTAGAATTCCCCATCATAGATTTGACCGTAGAAAGGTAATTATAATAACAAATAAGATAAAATATGTTTTCATAAGGAGAAGTCAAAAGGTTCGGAGTCAAAATACCAAATGGACATTTTTTTTTTGGGGTTTAGGAGCCAAAACTGATTGAAATTGGTAAACAATGTCAATTATTGACACTTATATGTATGTACAAATTAAAAAGTCACGTGGAAGCAATTTTTTTACTTAAATTTGCATGCTAAAGATATGATTACTTTAATGTTATTTAAACATTTATAAAAATCATTTTTTAAAAATGTTTTGTATTGAAAAATTAAATATAGACACATTTGGAACAATATTTTAATAAGAACAAACAAAGAAAAGAGAGAGAAAAAAAAAAAGAAACTCAAAAAGATTAGATCAACAGATATAAAAAAAAAATTATTACAATAGGGGTAAAGCAATAAAAAAAGTATTTTGTAAAAGTAGATTGTACAAAGATTAAGCTTTAAAAAAATGGCAAATTATGATTTTAGGAAGCGAAATGAAGAAGCAAAGGGAAAAAGTAAAAAAAAAGAAGTAGAAAAATAAAAGTGAAATCAATAAGACAAGCTAAAAAAGAGTGTTAAAAACACAAAATAAAAAATAAGTGAACCAAATTTTTGAATAGTATTTTACGGAACTCCCACTTGCACATGTGAGTATCACTTGTGATAATTTCATATTTGTTATACATATTTTAGTTATCTAATGTGTTTATTAAGTCTTAATTTTGGTATTTTAGATTTATTTTAAAAATAATTTTGTTACTTTCGTAAAAAAAATTGTAAGGAGTTACAATTTGTAGTTTGGATTAAAAAATTATGTTATGAAGGTTACATTTAATAGAATAATATTGGAGATGATTGTTGTTAGTAAATACAACATAGAATATGGATAAAGGAATTGCAAACAATATATTGCATGAATAAAACAAACAAGTTACAAATTTTTCAAAAATGAAAATAACAAAGTAGGTATAACAAAACCTTCAACTTCAACTTCAATGCAACGTGAAAATTAGACGAAAAATGGTCGAGGCACGTGTAGGTCACGCTTTCCTTAAAACAGATTCGTCCCCTCTGGTTGTGCACGAGGATTCTACGGACGTCTGTCTCCCAAGATACAACGACTACCAACGAAATCTTAAGCACTATTGGATACCATTTCCGGCGAACTTGAAACTGTTTTTCTTCTATCACCAAAAAATGACTACGACAAAAACTAGATGGAACTTGAAAAACAAAGGAAAAACTCTATGACTTAGTGAGTGCAAATTCTATGCAATTGTGTGTGTCTCAAACATGTGGAGGAGAGTTCATTATATAGGCTTAAGAGAATAGACGTTACAATCCACATTATAATGAGGCATTATTCAGAATTTATGTGCATAATGACATTGGTTGCAACCTTTTATTTTCCATGATAATGGTGCTCATAATCTCTCATTAAACTATTGGTTGTAACCTTCCATATTCATGATTATGAAGCTCATAATTATGATAATGGTGCTCATAATCTCCCATTAAACCATTGGTTGTAACCCTCCATTTTTCATGATTATGAAGCTCATAATCACCTATTAATCCATGCCTTTGGGTGTTACAACATGAGGTTTATGACCTCCATTAATCTCCACCAATGAGCATCAATTTCTCATTCATCCAATTGCCATTTTTCTAACAATCCCCCACATGAATGAAATTGACAAACTACAAAGGAAAAACAAAGACACTACACGATGATAGAGTTCTACGGTTAATATCTGCATAGGATAGGTAGGCGTTAACCCTTGAACCTTCCCTTGTGAAAGTATGTTTACTTTACTGGCTGACTAGTAGACGCGATGTCATTGAACTGTTCTACCATTTGTGTAAATGATAACATACCTCACACAGATATTTTCCTAACACAGTTTCAGTTCTCATGGTTATGTTCATTTTGGCCATGAACATCTCCCTGGTTCTGCAAGAGTTTTTAAAGAATTGAGCCCTAGCAATTCTCCTTTGAAGCGGCCTCACTTCTCTCTCACATAGGTGATTTCTTACTTAAGAGTAACCCGTATTACTTCGCTTGAATTCTCAACGTATAAGAATCATTAAAAGCAAACTGCTTAAAGTTTCCCTATGGATATCACTGTTTTTATTATAGGAATGGGTTGGGGTAACCCCCACAGTGATCTTACTCAGTCTATTCAGTTTAGTTATCCCATTGAACCTAGATCTTGGGATCTCCAGTCAATAAGGTTGGGTTTCTACTGTTTCGACCTATTCTTTTATGGGCTTAAGTCCCATTCCTCTTGATGTTTTCTCAACTTGATCTCTATTCAGTCCTTTGGTTAACGGATCCGCAATATTTTCTTTAGACCTTACATAGTCCATTGTCATGACTCCAGTTGAGATTAGTTGTCTAACGGTATTATGTCGACGACGTATATGTCTCGACTTACCATTGTACATCACATTCTGTGCCCTGCCAATAGCAGACTGATTATCACAATGTATGCATATTGCAGGCATAGGTTTAGGCCATTTAGGGATATCCTCCAAGAAATTTCTTAGCCATTCAGCTTCTTCACCGCTTTTATCCAAGGCTACAAATTCAGATTCCATAGTAGATCTGGTTATTACCGTCTGCTTTGAGGACTTCCATGAAACTGCTGCGCCTCCCAAAGTGAATACATATCCACTTGTAGCTTTAGAATCCTATATATCAGATATCTAACTTGCGTCAGAATACCCTTTAAGAACAGCAGGATCTCTTGTATAATGTAGCCCATAACTACGAGTATACTGTAAGTATCTGAGTACTCTAACAATCACTTTCCAGTGATCATCTCCTGGATTACTCGTGAATCTACTCAGACTACTTACAGCATAGGCAATATCTGGTCTTGTACAATTCATTAAGTACATTAAACTGCCTATCACTCTAGCATATTCCACCTGGGATATACTTTCTCCTCTATTTTTGGACAGATGTTGACTAGTATCAATTGGTGTTCTGGTCACGCCAGTGTCATTTTTACTAAATTTGTCAAGTATCTTGTCCACATAGTGTGACTGGCTCAAGATGAGTCCATCAGGCGACCTTTTGATTTTGATTCCTAAAATCACATCGACAGGTCCCATGTCTTTCATGTCAAACCTAGAGTTCAGCATATCTTTAGTTGATTTGATCATCCGATCATTGCTACCCACGATTAGCATGTCATCTACATACAGACAAAGAATAACATATCCATCGTCTGTTCTTTTGACATAAACACACTTGTCACACTCATTAATTTTGAACCCATTTGACATCATAACATTGTCAAATTTCTCATGCCATTGCTTTGGTGCTTGTTTAAGCCCATACAAAGACTTCACCAATTTGCAGACTTTCTTTTCTTGTCCTGGAGCAATACAACCTTCTGGTTGTTCCATATAAATTTCCTCTTCAAGGTCTCCATTAAGAAAAGCAGTCTTTACATCCATCTGATGTACTTCAAGATTCCGCAAAGCGGCAATCGCTATAATCATTCTTATGGAGGTTATTCTCGTTACAGGAGAATAAGTATCAAAGTAATCAAGGCCTTTTTTTGTCTATAAACTTTTATAACAAGTCTAGCCTTATACTTGTCAATTGTTCCATCAGCTTTCATTTTGCGTTTGAAAATCCACTTAGAACCTAGCGGTTTACTTCCTGGAGGAAGGTCCACTAATTCCCAAGTATTATTCTACATGATGGAATCAATTTCACTCTTTATGGCTTCTTTCCATAAAGGACCCTCAGATGAGCTTACAACTTCTTTGAAAGTTTGAGATTCAGCCTCTAGCATGTAGGTCAGAAAGTCTGGTCCAAATGATTTTTCTGTCCTTGCCCTTGTGCTTCGTCTAGGCTCTTCCTCTTTATATTCAGTTTTAGCTTCTTGATGATCCTGACTATTCTCTTCAATAGTCTTAAACGTTCGTTTAGATGAACTTGGACCATCCTCTTTGGATTTGCAAGGAAATACATGTTCAAAAAATGATGCATTCCTAGATTCTATTATCGTGTTCTTGTGAATCTCAGGGTTTTTAGATTTATATACGAGGAACCGATAAGCACTGCTGTTGTGGGCATAACCAATGAAGATGCAATCAACTGTTTTTGGACCTATTCTCATCTTCTTTGGTGTAGGTACCATTACCTTTGCAAGACACCTCCACACTCTCAAGTATTTGTAAGAAGGCTTTCTAGCTTTCCACAATTCATAAGGGGTCTTGTCTTTTTTCTTCCGAGGTACCTTATTTAAAAGGTAATTAGCCGATAAAATGGCTTCTCCCTACATGTTCTGTGGCAATCCAGAACTTATCAGCATCGCATTCATCATATCCTTTAAGGTACGATTTTTGCGTTCAGCCACACCATTTGACTGAGGTGAATAGGGTGGCGTAACCTCGTGGATAATATCATGTTGTGCACAAAATTCACTAAATGGTTCTACATATTCACCACCACGGTCACTTCTTACCACCTTAATTTTCTTATTAAGTTGGTTTTCAACTTCTTGCTTATAGAGAGCAAACTTCTCTAGAAATAAATCTTTGCTTTTAAGCAAATATACATAGCAATATTTTGTGCTATCATCTATGAATGTAACAAAATATTTATTCCCACCTCTAGTTTGAATAAATTTTAAGTCACAAACATCGCTATGTATCAAATCAAGTGGCTCAGTATTTCTATCAATCATTTGGTATGAAGATCTCGTTAGTTTTGCCTCTACACATATTTCACATTTGTGTTTGGGATCAATATTGAACGTGGGTATGTGATTCAAGTTAATTAATCTATGCAAAGTATTATAATTAACATGACCTAGTCTACCATGCCATAAATTAGAAGACTCAAGCATATAAGTGGAAGACTTTTTAACTTTATTGATGGAATTGGGCTTAATAGCCATTACATTCATTTTTCACATTCCATTTTTCACATATCCCTTTCCCACATACATTCCATGTTTAGACAAAACTATTTTATCAGCTTCAAAAACCATCTTGAAGCCATGTGAACTCAGTAGAGTTCCAGAAATGAGATTCTTTCAGATATCAGGCACATACAACACATTTTGAAGCTTAACTTCCTTGCCTGATGTCATTTTCAGAACCACTATTCCTTGGCCCTTAATCTTAGATGTGGCAAAGTTGCCCATATACAGCTTCTCTCCAGAATCTGACAGTACGAGTTCAACAAAAGCAGCTCTATCACAGCAGACATGGCGTGTGGCCCCAGTGTCTAGCCACCACTCCTTTGGGTTGGAGTCCACCATGTTGACTTCAGAGACCACGGCAGAGAGACTGATGTCTGACACTTCTTGTGTGATGGTGTCCACCACATTAGCCTCTTTCTTCTTGTTTCTCTTTGGCAGCCTACAATCTGCCGACTTGTGACCCACCTTGTCACAGTTGAAACATTTTCCTTGAAATTTCTGCTTCTTTGAAATTCCACCCTTAGGCCCCAGCTTGGACCCCGACTTGGTTTTCTTGTTCTTGGAGCTTTTATCATGCTCCACCACATTTTCTTTGGCAACAGACTTGTTAAAAAGCTTTTTCTCAGATCTTCTATTGTCTTCCTCAATGCAAAGTCGAACAATAAGATCTTCAACGCTCATCTCTTTACGCTTGTGCTTCAGATAGTTCTTGAAGTCATTCCACGCAGGGGGTAGCATCTCTATGATTGCAGCTACCTAGAAAGACTCACTAATTACCATTCCTTCAGCATGAATTTCATGAATGAGTAATTGCAGTTCTTGTACTTGACTAATTACAGTCTTAGAATCCACCATTCTGTAGTTCATGAACCGTCCAACTATGAACTTCTTAGCACCAGCATCTTCTATTTTGCATTTATGGTCTAAGCACTCCCATACTTCTTTGGCCATTTTTTTCAGACTGTACACATTATAAAGTGCATCAGTCAAACCATTCAGAATATAATTCTTGCACAAGAAGTCAGAATGCTTCCATGCTTCAACAAGTAAGGTCTGAGCATCTGTTTCATCCTCTCTAACAGTAGGAGGATCCTCTTTCAATAATCTCGCAAGATTCAGTGTTGTCAAATAGAACAACATCTTTTGTTGCCAAGTTTTAAAATTCAGTCCATTAAACTTTTCAGGTTTTTCATTGTAGTTAACAGGAACCGTAACCGACAAAGGTTGTGTCGAGGTCGAAGCATGAACCCTAGGAGATGGCATCGGTGTCTCAAAAGTGCTCCCAGTTAGAACATTCTCAGTTGGAACAACATTCATGTTGTCACCCATTTCTTCAACTTCAACTGAAAATAAAACTATGAATTAGTTTTCTTCAATAATAACTTTAAGAAGCTATAAAATTATAACATAAATGTTTATGTATACTACAATGTACTGAAATATTTATAAACGTACAAACCAAGATTCTGTTGACGGTATTTTGTCATATGGTATTTTGTTGTTATATTATATATATATATATATATATATATATATATATCAAGCCAAAAATACAAAACCGTAATAACAAAATACAAAGAATAAAATCTGTATATGTCACAGAAGCTCAAAATGAACACTTAGAAGCCAACAATTAAAATATTTAAAACACTGAATATGGAACGATTCAGAAACCACAAACGATTATATAAAGGCTATAATTATATAAGAAGAACTAAATCAATAGCAACCACGGCATTAAAATAATGAATAAATTGCTGCTGTACACACTAATACAACAGGTTAATGAGCAAATAATAACCTAACGTTAATGTATATAACATAAATTATTGATGGAATAAATACAAAAGATTTCTCTACAATTAACAACAAAACAAATTATTTAAGACTGTATATAGAAACCGTAATAACAAAATAAAGAAATGTTTAATGTAAACTTTTTCGACAAATTGAAAGAAACAAAAATTAAAAAAAAATAAAACCAAAATTGTTTATAACCTTTATATATATATATATAATCGTAATAATGAATCCCAAAATTTGTACAACAACGTATGGTAAAGGAAAAAGTTATAACAACCTATGCAATTAAACGTGTGTGTGAATATATATATATATATATATATATATATATATATATATATATGAACAAAGCTTAATATATATCCGTATAAAAAGTATAACAAAACAAACTAAACAATTATGTAAATAGAGCCGACTAATAAAACAATATAAACTGAAGCATGTAAAGGTTCGGAGCCAAAGGGAACAAAATCACATGTATGTAATTAGACAGAATCAATAACATACAACCAAATATCAAATATGCATATATATCATTCAAAGAGAACTAAAAGAACAAACAAATTTCCACTGATTATACACACAAACGATATAAACCTATGCATAAGAAAACATATATAATAAATTGCAATAAGTACATAGGATGACTACAAACGAATTGGTTAAAAATATATTATAACAGTTCCTTTTGATATCAGTAAATCAAAAATACCAATAAACAAAACCGTAACAACCATTTATAAGGAAAACAAATTTATACATAAACTACCAATGAGGCAAAGAATAGAAAACAATGACCAAAACTCTAACGTCCAGAAATATCAACAATCATGAGGAAGTAAATGATTCCAAAAACAATCATTATACCAAAGCAACTTGAATGTGACAATACTGAATGTTCCTAACAAACCATACGTTTATAACAACAACCAAAGCCAATAACAAAAGCAAACCAAATCTGTCAAAGTTGAAAATTGCTCGTAAACAAATACTACGATTAGCATAATAACTAAGCTAAATAGAATAAACAATAAGCAACGGAATTACGATAAGTCGTTCTAGTAACCTGTCCATCTTCAAGGATCAATCTGTTTTAAGATTGTTAGTAAATACAACATAGAATATGGATAAAGGAATTGCAAACAATATATTGCATGAATAAAACAAACAAGTTACAAATTTTTCAAAAATGAAAATAACAAAGTAGGTATAACAAAACCTTCAACTTCAACTTCAACTTCAATGCAACGTGAAAATTAGACGAAAAATGGTCGAGGCACGTGTAGGTCACGCTTTCCTTAAAACAGATTCGTCCCCTCCGGTTGTGCACGAGGATTCTACGGACGTCTGTCTCCCAGGATACAACGACTACCAACGGAATCTTAAGCACTATTGGATACCGTTTCCGGCGAACTTGAAACTGTTTTTCTTCTATCACCAAAAAATGACTACAACAAAAACTAGATGGAACTTGAAAAACAAAGGAAAAACTCTATGACTTAGTGAGTGCAAATTCTATGCAATTGTGTGTGTCTCAAACATGTGGAGGAGAGTTCATTATATAGGCTTAAGAGAATAGACGTTACAATCCACATTATAATGAGGCATTATTCAGAATTTATGTGCATAATGACATTGGTTGCAACCTTTCATTTTCCATGATAATGGTGCTCATAATCTCCCATTAAACCATTGGTTGTAACCCTCCATTTTCATGATTATGAAGCTCATAATTATGATAATGGTGCTCATAATCTCCCATTAAACCATTGGTTGTAACCCTCCATTTTTCATGATTATGAAGCTCATAATCACCTATTAATCCATGCCTTTGGGTGTTACAACATGAGGTTTATGACCTCCATTAATCTCCACCAATGAGCATCAATTTCTCATTCATCCAATTGCCATTTTTCTAACAATTGTAAAAGAAAAATATAATATTTTAGATTGAAAAATGCAAAAATAAAAGTTAGTTTAAAGTAAATATAAAAATTAAAAAGCAAGTCACTAAAGGAGAAAATAACTTTACCAAATTCTTGAATAGTATTTTGGTAACTTCCATTTAATATATAATATTAGTGGAAACGCCGTGCTTTGCATGTGAGTGTGAGAGGTTCATGTGAATGTTATACATAAATAAATATATTTATATATTTAAGTTTTAGTTTTGATTTGTTTTTAGATTTTATTTATAATTATTTTTCACTTTCGTCAATAATTCTATCTAGAACAAAAAAGAGTTTAATAAAAACACATTTAAGATACAATGTTTTAGCAAGAAAAAACAAAGGAAAAAATGGTGAAAAAGTGAAATGGAAAACTTCAATACAAAAAATACATAAAGAAAATGAATGAATAATAAAATAAAAATTCTCTTTTATATTATTCAAGTAAAAAGTTAATGGAAGCATACTTAAGAGAAAATTACTTTGAAATATATACACAAAAATAAAAGTATTTATATACAACATAGTAAAAAGAATAATGTTTAACAGCCTTTTTTTTGTAAGAATATAAAATTTTAGGCATAAGGAAAGTTTAAAAAAGGGGGGCAAATGTTAGCTAAAGTAAAAAAAAAAAAAAAGGGAAAAAGGAATCACAAAAGGGCAAAATAATTTGACATTTAGCTCAAAAAGGAAACTCTTACTTTAACATAGTTGTAATTATAAATTGTACATATAAATAGATTATGGATAGGAAAAAAAACTAATAAGTTGATAGAAAGGAAAGATATAATTGAAAAAGAAAAGAGAAGAAAAAAGACAAAATAGCTGAGTTTTTTAAATAGTGCTTCAACGAAACTCCAGCTTATGTAATAGTAAAATAGTAAAAGAATTTTTCATTTTCATCAATAATTTTATTCAAAAAATTATTTCAATCTAGAAAAAGTAGAAAAAAAAATTAATGAAAAACACTTAAGATACAATTATTTTAGAGAGGAAAAAACAAAGGAAAAAAACGATGAAAAAGAGAAAGGGGAAACTTCAATACAAAATAAATAAAGAAAATGAATGAATAATAAAATAAAAAAATTCTCTTTTATATTCTTCAAATAAAAAGTTAATGGAAACAAACTTGAGAAAAAACTACTTTAAATATATACACAAAAATATAAGTATTCATATTGAACACCGTGAAAAGAATAATGTGTTAGAGCGGCTATTTTGTTAGAATATAAAATTTTAGGGGCAACGAAAGTTAAAAAAAAAGAAAGAGAAAACAAGTTAGCTGAGGTAAAAAGAAAAAAAGAAAAAAAAATCACAGAATGGAAAAATAATTTGACCATTTTTCAAATAGGTCCACAAGAAACCTCTCACTTTTAATACAGTTGTAGTTATAAATTGTAGATATAAATAGATTATGGCTTGAAAAAAAACCAATGAGTTGATAAAAAGGGATGATAGAATTGAAAAAGAAAGTAGAAAAAAAAGACAAAAACATAAAAAGACGAAATAAATGCATAATTTTTCGAAAAGTGCCATAGCAAAACTCTCACTTATGTAATAGTATAATATAATAGATAATATATAATATATAATAAAAATAGATAATAGATAATAGATGTGTGGATAAAATATATTTTAATAAAGAAAAGTGAAAAGGGGGTTATAAGTCAATAAACAATAAGGTTCAAAAAGGACAATTAAGCTTAGAAACAAAGGAAAAATAAATCAACCAAAACTGATTGAATTTGGTAAACAACATCGGTTATTGACACTTATATATAGTATATTTAGGAAATGAATTAAAAGTGAAAATACTGTAGCATGTGAGAGCTTTACGCTGTAATATACTTTTGCTTTTTATTGTGGTATATGAGAGTTTTATACTATTTGAATTAGAACCAATAAGTTGTAACTGAGTTTGCCAAACATCTTATTATATGTACTAGTTAAAAAGCTATGTGTAATACATGTGGAAGCAATTTTATAGTTATGTCCGTGTGTTAAAAGACATAATTACTTTGTCATTATTTAAATACTTATAAGAATCATTTTTTAATAATGTCTTATGCTGACAAAATTAAGTATAGACACATTTGAAAAATATATTAATAAGAACAAGCGAGAAAAATTTAATGGTACATAAGTTCTCGGCAAAAAAAAAAAAAAAACCTAAAAACATTAAGATATACACATATAAAAGAAATTATTTTAATAGGAGTAAAGCAGAGAAAAAAAATATTTCACAAAAGTACATTACACAAAGATTAGGTTGGAAAAAAATATTTGGCAAATTATGATTTTAGGAAGGAAAATGAATAAGAAAATGAAAAAGTAAAAAAAAAAAAAAGGCAGTAAAATAAAGGTAGAATCAATAAGCAAATCTAAAAAAAAAACGTTAAAAAGCACAAAAGATAAAATAGGAGAACCAAATTTTTGAATCCCATTTTAGGAAACTCCTACTCACACGTGTGAGTATTACTTGTGATAATCTTATGTTTGTTATATATATTTTTAGTTGTCTAACTTGTTTTTTAAGTCTTCATTTTGGTATTTTAGATTTATTTTAAAATAATTTGTTGACTTTCATAAAACAAATGTAAGGAGTTGCAAGTTGTAGTTTGAATAAAAAAAATGTTATGAAGGTTACAATTAATTGAATAACAATTGAGATGATTGTAAGAAAAAAAAAACAATTGAGATGATTGAAAGAAAAAAAAATATAAGATTTTAGATTGAAAAATAAAAAAATAAAAGTTAGTAAAATTTAAAGTTAAAAGTAAATATAAAATTTTTTTAAAAAATAAAATAAACTCATAAAATTTTTGAGTAGTATTTTGGGGAACTTTCACTTATTATGTAGTACTAGTAAAAATGACGTGCTTTGCATGTGAAAGTTCCATGTAAATGTTTTGCATATATTTTTATTTTTAAATATTTAAGTTTTAGTTTTGATTTGTTTTTAAATTTTATTTAAAAGAATTTTTCACTTTCATCAATAATTTTATTCAAAAAATTATTTCAATCTAGAAAAAATTGAACATAAAAAATTTTAATGAAACACATTTAAGTTATAATATTTTAATGAGGAAGAAAGAGAGGAAAAAAAGGTGAAAAGAAGAAAGGAAAAACTTCAATAAAAAAATTTAAAGAACAAAATATATAAAGAAAATGAAATTCTCTTTTATATTATTCAAGTAAAAAGTTAATGGAAGCAAACTTGAGAGAAAATTACTTAAAAGTATATAAACAAAAATAAAAGTATTTATGTAACGACCTTACCTATGTGGCCGTTACTTAACTTAATCATCATCATAACTAGAATATACTTTAACATAAAGCACTGAAATTATAGGGTAATTTTTTTTTTAATGAATTCTTGATGATAAAGAATTCTTAACATGAAACCTTAAAGGAATAACAATTGTGTCCCCAAGACTTAATCTGGTGAATCTAATATAATAACATTAATTTCTGAAAACATAACCATCTAAGCTTTCATAATAATAAATTCATGAAAACATATTCATAAAATTCATTTCTTAATTTATTGTAAAGTTCCAATAATTATTTTAATTTCAAATAATTTTATAATTTACTTACTTAAAAACTTCGTGCACCTGTTGCATTGTCTATTGCAACGTTTTAAAATCTTAAAATTCTCTAGACCAAGATTGAATAATCATAATCTCAATTTTTAAGACATAAATTCCATAGTTTATTTACTTATTCATACGTACATAATTTTCATAAAGTAAAGACATACATAATTTCGTAAAGTAAAAACATGCATAAATTCGTAAAATCATAATGCGAAAATTTTACATTGCGTGAGCAGTATCCATACCCATCTCCACTATTTGTTCGCCACTTACCATTGCCCATCAAATGTAGCTGACAGGTTTCTTACCTATAGTATGAACATACTTAAATGAGCTTTTACTCAGTAAGTAGAAAATCAGTCTCGTAAAACATAATTAAAAATCGTTTTAATAAATATATGCATGAACATTTTATGCTGGCTTATCAACTTGTTTTATGGTTAATTATTTAAGCTATAACTTGACTTGTAACTTAACTTTCCTTATCTTATAAATTTTAGTGTACGTACCAACATTGTTGATGCTTACCGTGATCCGGCGTCGGATCAACACCACGTGCGGCTGCGCACGGTCTGACTCTTCCCCTACTCATCTCTGCCCGGTTCGACGTTCCTGCGACAAGAGGAGGGGCGCTTCGGAGGTTAGAGTAAGGATTCAGTCAAAGGACAAGGGCTCTTCGATGCTTAAGGCAGGGGTTGCTCAGCAGAGGACAAGAGCTTGTTAGGTAGAAAAGAGTCTCTCTCTCTAGAATGCAATAAATGATCCTATTTATAGGTTACTACTTGGACCGGGTGCTAGGTGGGTTTTGTCCACAACCTGGGTGTCACATCAAGGCGTGTCAGGCAATAGGTGACAAGTGTCATGCCCTCCAGTCGATGGATTGGCTCCCATCGGACGGTGAGTTAATTACCATTTGTCAGCCTGTAGTGGCGAGTAGCAGTTTGCTTGTGAGTGAGATTAATTCGACCCGAGCTAGTGCATGATCCGAGGTGGTGTCCTGCTTAGGGTGCAGCCTTAGAGGCCTTGAGAAGCACCTCAGACAAGGTCCTTTTCCTTCCATTAGTCGGCTTCTATGTCTTGAACATCGATACCCGACTTATTAGTTAACGTTTCATATTATCAATCTATTCGATTGATAATAGAACTTAATTACTAAACTTCATTCCCTTTACATAACTTGTATACCATCGGTTTACTTTCTTTACTTAACTTTATAAACCATTGATTTATCTTTTTTCACTTAGCTTTGTAACCCATCGGGGTTACTTTTCTTTTTAATTATATAACCTACTGGGTTACCATTTCTTTCTTTATTTTAGCTTTGTAACCCACCAGGTTACCTTTGTTCTTAAGCGTCCCTTAGTTAAATTTCCCATCTCACTGGCGGTTTCGTTACTTAACATGTTATGGAACATTTTTCATCTAAGAACATTTTGCTAAATTGGAATGTTCGACTCTGTTCTAGCCATTTTCTTAATAATAACGATTTTACCATTGGTGGGTTTTTCGTCAATTTTTATAACTTTATAAAACTTATTGCTTAACTTTACCATTTTATTACCTACATATTACAAAAAAATTCCCGCTAAGGAGCATTTTACCGATATTGAGCGTTTCGGGTTCGTTTTGGTCATTTTTACAAAATGACCATTTCGCCCTTAATCTTTTTTTCTTTCATTCTTTCCTTGCCTAAACACTAATTCCTTAAAAACTTAGCATCTATGATACTTACTACCTCCAGCAGTGTAGGAAACCAACGTTTCCTAGTGAAAACCTAGTTTTTACACAATTTTATAGTTTTGGTCCGAAACACAAAAATATTTACATTTTTGCCCTCGGAACCAAAAACGACCACTTTATACCAAAACACTTAGTTTCTCACAAGGAATAAAACTTAAAAAATCACCATGGTCGAATTCTAAACTTTTCGTAACGTTTTCATTTCTTGAAAGTTTGTGCCCAAAATTTTGTAAAATTCATAACTTCTAAACTGGACAGAGTTTAGAAAAAATGTTTACGTTGTCTTAATAGTTTCGATGAGTTCTACAACTTTCATGTTGTAACTTTTTTGAAATTCTATCATTTAGGGGACTTTTTGACTAATTTTTAAATCTGTAGAAAATTCATTTTCTTTACAATTTGGTCCCTTTTAAAATTTCACCAAAACCCTTACTTTCTTCTTTCCATCATCATCACCATCAACATAAAATAACCATGCCATAATGTCCATATTACATGCCGTGGCTTAAACATTTCATCAAACACTTTGTATGCATATAAAACACAAACTTTAACTTAATTAAAAAGATTAGGATTTTACCTAATCCATGCAAGGTGCTTGTCTTCACTTTTCCTTGCTTGAAACCTTTCAAAGTTCCCTTGATATCACACCCATACCTCATCATAAAAATTTCATCACAACTTCAACAAAAACCCTAGAAAACTTAAGGTAAAGTTTGGATTTTACCTTAAAATTTGTGAAATCCTTGAGCTTTTAGTCTTGAACTTGCTTTGAACATGACTTGGAGCTTGGAATTTATCAAAATTTCTTGAAGGAACTTTCATGGAGGGGACGGTTTTGGAGGGGGGAAATGGAGCATTTTTTTCTTCCTTTCTTTCTTTCTTTCTTTCTTTTATTTCCTTTCTTTCCTTCTTTCATGTTTCTTTTCCTTTTTTTTATTCTTCCACCATGGAGACCAAATGGTCTCTTATATAATGAGTAAATTCACCTTTTCTTTTCTTTTCTTTTCTTTTTCAAAAAGTGGTGGTGAGTCACCATTTGACTCATGGTAATCAAGTGGGTTCCTTGGATGGCTTTAGGTGATTGGGCCACATTTCATGGTGTGATGGCCTAATCAAAATTCATTAAGTGTCCACCAAACTTTTTACGCAGTTTAAATTTATACTGATAGTATTTTTCTTATACTATCGGTATTCTTTTCTATATAGTTCATGAGGTAACATAACCTCCCATACTTATTTTTATCTATCATATAATATAATTCCAGCATTATCTAACTTCGTACAGTCTAAATTTATACTGACAGTATTTTTTATACTGTCAGTATATTTTCTATACTGCTACAACATTCCTTATTCATCTATATTCTCCAAACAGTATTATTTCTATATTGCTTTAACTTAAATAGTCTAATTTTTATACTGCTTAACCTTAAACAGTCTAATTCCTACACTGTATTACTTTTACAGTGTAATTTTTATACTGTATAACTTTATCAGTGTATTTTTTATACTGTATTATTTTAATACTGTATAATTTTTAATATTATTATACAATATTTGTCTCCTTAAACTGTATTTTTGTCTCACATAATCCTTAACTTATTGTGTTTTTAATGTACTTAAAATGTTCAAGTGTTACAAAGGAAATTCTCACTTATATAACAGTAATATATTAGATAGATAGATAGTAGATAAAAGATGAAAATAGATAATATATAATAGATGTATATATAATAGATAATAGATAATATATAATATATAAATATATTACATATAAATGATAATATTAATAGATAATATAAATAAATAGATAATAGATGTATAAATTAAATATATTTTTTAATAAGGAAAAGTCATAAGGGGGGTTATGAGACAAAAAAAAATATATATAAAGGTACAAAAAGGATAAAAAAAAGTTCTTTTTTTCTAAGCTTAGTGGAAAAAAAAATTTATTAACACTAATGACCCTTAAGCTTTAGTCTCCCCCATTTCTAAACTAAAAAAAATCAACACTTTGCCCCTATTCTTTTAAAGCTCTTTACTTTTCTCTTTGAACGTTCTATTTTCTGTTCAAATAGATAGAATTAAGTCTACATAATTCACACATGGGTCACCTGTAAAGACAAAAGATAAGATTTTACCAATTGTTTTATCTATTATTCAACGAAATCTCCCCATCTTTAAACAGAAAATTGGAAGTTCATGGATAAAGTGAGTATCTTTGAAAATTTAGGGGGAAATGGACGATTTTTAAAGTTTAAGGGCAAAAGTGAAGAGTTTTAAAAGTTTAAGGATAAAGTGGTAATTTTTAAAATTTAAAGAAAAACTAGAGAAGACAATAAAATATAAGGGTCGTTGGTGTTGATAACAAAAAAAAAAGATTTCAACCAAAATGAGAGTTTTTATTGAAATTGGCAAATTATTTTTTTTTATTCTTTTTATAGGTAAGGCGTCCACCGGAGGAATGGTAAATTAGTTATTAACACTTATACATACACACATATATATACGTAAGTATGTATGTCTGTATGTAAAGACAATAGCGCAGGAGCAATATAACTACTTGGGAAAATAAAGTGGTTCTGGTACCTCTTACTCATAAAAAAAAAAAAAAAAAAAAAAAAAAAAAAAAAAAAAAGTGGGTCTGAGATGAAAATACAACAATAACAAACGGGGCCTTTAAGACGGGCTTTTGTAGCAAGAACTTGCAATCATTTTTTTTTTTTTTTTTGAACTTTGACAGAATTCAAAAAAATATATGATTGATAGAATACTATATATACATATATAAATATACATTGGAAAAAGCTTATTTTCTCAAGAGAATTTTGTTTTGTTTTTTTGTTTAATGTTTTGTTTTGCTTCTTTTATTTTTATTTTAAGGATTGAATTTTGGGTTTTTCTGTTAAATGTGTTTTTGCAGTGAAAAGGGTATGTGATTATTTATTTATTTGTTTGTTTTGCTTATATTCTTTTGGGAAATTGGGTTGAGTGATCTTTTTAATGGCCTTTCATTGTAACTTTTTAAGTTAGGTAAATGACTGTTTATCAGTGATAGACTGAGTTTATCTGATAAACCCTTAAGTTTATCAGTGTTAAATTCTATAAACTCGAGTTTATCACTGATAAACTCGGCGAGTTTATTAGATAAACTCAGTTTATCACTGATAAATGACCATTTGTCTGATTTAAAAAAGTTGTGATTATTTATTTTAAAAGGACTTTTAAAATGACCATTTACCTTTATATCCTTTTTCCTTTATAAGTGGATCTTCTGTTGGTCCAATTTCAAATTGGAAGCTGTCTTCATTTTGCTTGCTATATTATTTGACTTTGAAAGACGATATACTACTTGTAAGAGGAGAAAACAGCTATATATATATATATATATGTGCTAAAATCATAATTTGGTTGCAGTAAATCATCTTAGAGGAGCCGTGATATAAAAATTGAGATGATTTATTATTTTCCAAAGTCACTGGTACAGAAAATTGGACATAGTTACATTTGGCATATTTAGTTACATTTGGCATATTAATCTTGAGAAGGCCAGCACATAAAAATTTATTGCACAATCACACAATGTGCATATGCCCTCTGCTTATGAAGCATCAAAGGGTAGATGGCTTCTCTCATTTAGTACAACCTCTCTCTCAATAGATCGCTTTCATTCTGCGGATCCTGATCATTCTACCGAGCAACAATAAGTTCATCCGGGAAGCTGATATCATCGCTGTAGGTCGGCACTAAAATCTCGTCGTCTATGGTGAAATGGCATTTCTCCCGATGGCTCGATGAAGCTGGTAAACTTCAACCATGGTAGGCCTCTCTTTCGGCGTTGGCAAAACACATTTGCAAGCGACCTTAAGAAGCTGCATAAGCTCGTTCTCATTGTCGAAACCCTTTTGAAGCAAAGTCTTGTCAATGGTAGTTCGGAGGAGATAATTCCTCGACAACTTGGTAATCCACTTCACCAAACTTCCCTTGAAGCTCTCAGGAGCTTTAGTCACACGAATTGGCTGCTCCCCAGTGATCAACTCTAACATAACAACTCCAAAGCTATAAACATCGCCTTTCAGAGTCGCCACCAATGTCTGGGGATATTCAGGAGCCACATAACCAAATCTCCCAACTCCCCATTGACAAAAGTATTCAAATGGGTGTCGATGGGTTTCGTTAGCCTGGCAAGGCCAAAATCGGAGAACTTAGGCTCGAAATCCATGTTCAAGAGTATGCATTTGGAGCTGATATTCTGATGGATGATTCTTGGGCTGCAGTTATGGTGAAGCCATGCCAAACCTTTCATAGCTCCAACTGCAATACTAAGGCTTGAGGGCCAGTCCATGTGGCTGGCGGCCTCAGATTCCAAGGGATGGAGTTGACCATACAGAGTACCATGTTCCATGTATTCATACACGAGAAGCCTTTCCTTTCCTGCCACGCAAAAACCTAATAGAGGAACCAAGTTGCGGTGCTTTAGGCTCCCAAGTGTGTTCATTTCAGAAGCGAATTCTTTCTTTCAGATGTTGCGAGTCTTGCAGCCTCTTAACTATGAGGAATTGAGCACCAGGGAGCATTGCCCTGTACTTTGTACCGGTTCTGCTGTTGCTGATTATGTTCTTCGTATGGAAGTTGTTAGTTGCTTTCATGAGCTCACCGAACCTCACTTTCGAAAGCGATTTCTCAAATACCGGCACCTGAAGCGTCATGTGCAAATCTCTATTAGCATATCCTTTAAGCACTCAAACACTCGTGTTCTTGAAAACCAAACACAACTTGGAGTGAGAAAACCAAGAAAAGGAAAGGATTGAGGGGAAAAAAAAATCAAATTTCCATTGGAGTGAGAATGCATGCTGCAAGGTTTCACACACAAGCAAAAGGAAATAAAAAAAAAAAATCAATTTTCCATTGGGAGAGAAAAAAAAAAAACAAAGAAAAAGTGACAATTTTCTAGTCAAAGAAGAAGAGAAAACTCCACTAATAACATGCAAAAGACGAGGAAAAAAAAACCAAAAATTCGATTAGTTGAGTTGTACTTTTGAAATGAGGAAGAATTGTGAAATGCCCAGATTATAAAATGGTCCAGACATCATGCCTGAGTCACCACGCTGCAAAGGATAAACAAGGAAAAAGGACCAAAACGGGGCATTTTGATAAAAAGCTTTTTGGACAAATAACTTCTTCTTTTTTTTCACCAAAAAAGTTCTTTTCCGCCTGGAAAAACATACAAGACCCTCTTAATCATCCCATTGTTAAAATAAAAAATAAAAAACAAAATAAAATGAAAAAGAAAAAGGACAGGAAACATCACCAAGACTTTTTCTTTTTGCTGTGCGAGTGAGTCTCTTTTCTTCCAAATTTTTATTTTTTCATTTTTTCTAAGCAAATCCCAGTACTTAACAAGTTAAATAGGACAAGGGAAAGGGAAGAATTACAGGGTGGGAAAAAAGAAGAAGAAGAAGAGAGTTTTGGGTTTGGAAATTCAGAGGCCGAAAGAAGAAGAATTGGACTTGGACTGGTAGTCTAGTGGTGGGGACTCTAACGAAGTTTGAAGTTGATGGCATAACAAACTCTTTCCGGTTGGTTGTTTGTGTTTGTTTTGGTCATACATTTTACATTACAAGTACAGTAGATAGTGGTCTTTGGTCACCCAAACAAGAAAGCTTTGTTTACTTTCCCAATGGATAGTGTGAAGTCAAGGTTGTGGGTGGGTTTTTTCTTTTCTTTATTCATTGGAAATTCTGGAGGAAATTAGCTTTTATGCTTGGAAAATAAGTTTCTAACTTATGATTTTCAACTGTGTCTGTTATAAAATTCTTGTATACATAATAGTAAGAGTATGTTTAAAAATATTGTTAAAACTAATAAATTAGAATCAAAATATTATAATATGCGAGAGTTTTGTACGATAACAATTAGATCCATGTTTCCCAAAACACTGTAAACACTTTTTTTTAGTTTAAATTTGTAAACAAGTTTGAAGTTTAGTTATTTACATGTATTTTTACATTAAGAAGGACTAAAAAAGGTATATCCTCTGATTCATTGGAATTATGTAAGTGTACCAAAAAAAGTACTGTATCGTAAATGTGTAATTTTGAACCATTATTATATTGGATAAAAAAAGTAGACAACTTTAGAAGGATTTGATAAAAATCAAAGAGTTTAGACTTTACAATATTAACCGGGAATCTTAGCAAAGAATTTTTAAAATTTTTAAGCCTGTGATTTTGAATTTGCCACAGTTGTATTCTCTCTTCAGACAGAAGTGAAATTGCAATGGATTTTTTTTTTTTTTTGAAGCAAAGAAAAGATAGTAATCATTTCCATTGATCTTTTTCTTTTTTCCTTTTAGGCAATGGATATTCAGCATGAGACCGATTAATTCCACAAACCAATGCACTATGCCTCCCGAATTTTCTTTGACACAAGTTAGGGTAAGTTGTTGGAATTTATGCAGAGGGGCTTGGTCAAGTAGGATATTCTCAAGTCACCATCACCTTTTTTTTTTTTGGTTAAGAGACCACTAAAGCCAAAATAAATTACCATTTTTTCCTTTAAAGAAGAGAAGCATATCCATGCATTTTTACAAATTAATACACATTTTTCATAAGCATAAGTGCTTCCCTTGCGCCTGTTTGCATCTACCCTCTACCCTCCAGGGCCATGTGACTAAATTCCTCAAATTAATAACTTATAATTTGCCCTCCTTTTCTCTTTGTTTTGCCCCTCCAAAAAATTTATACTTTCAAATTGTACCGGTACTTTAAAAAGTTTCATTTACGTCCTTAGTACTTTTGATTACAGCACATTATTTCAAATATAGAAACCCAAATAAATCACATCCATCGGAGAGTACTACTACTTAATTTAGTTCGTCAAGCTAGAGGAGGGAAAAACAAGATTGTATATACCATATAGATTTTTTTTTTTATTTTAAAAAGGGTAAAATAAAGAGACTGAGTAAAATAAACATATTGCACTACAAAGGGCCTTTTTTTATGTGAATTGCCACAATTCTTTGGACTCAAATCTTTGGATTAGACTTAGATGTGCAATTTGTTGCATCAATATTTGAATCTCAATTGAGCTTTGAGTGTAAAATTTGAGTTTTGATCTCCTTAAATTCATAAGATTTGAATCTAAATACAACAATACAATATTATCTTTTTTTAGATTTTTTTTATCTTATTCTTGAGGAAAAAATATCATAACTTATTTGTTTTATATCCGATTCTTTTACTGCGTTCATAATGAAGAGGAATAAATCACGATACATGTTGCATATTTTTTAATATCATGAACATTAAGATTTTGTTAGATTTATAAGAAAATCAAAAACTTTTTCTACTATCTATCAAAACACAAATTTTAATTTTATTTTCTATTCAGATTAACACTTTAATTACACATCCAAACATCGATTCGGATAGCAATTCAAATCACACAACTCAAATCGAAATATTCAAATCAACACAATTCGAATCCATCTACCAAACGGACCTTAAATTTGATTTCACTCGTTCCCTTTGGGAAATAAAAAATATGTGACCCCATCACTGTTCACAAGTCTTCACGATTTGAGACATATATAGGCGTCGTCTCAAAGGAGAAATTCATTCATTGGCCAAACGAATGACCTGCTTACCAACATTTTTCCCAGAATATAGGCCGACAAGAGCAGATGGAGCACTTTCCAAGCCTTCACTCACATCTTCCATATAGACAATTTTTCCTTGCTTGTAGTAGCTAGTAACGTCTTCCACAAAGCGTGGAAATAAGTGCAAGTAATCGCTTTGTAGAAATCCCTGCATCCTGATACGCTTTATTACGATATTGAATAAGTTGCTCATAGTCTGCGGACCAGAGAGGCTGGATAGAGACACCATTCCACAAGCTGCAATCCTACCAAAAGCCCTCATGTTTCCAAGCACCGCATCAAGCATGTCCCCTCCCACATTGTCGAAGTAGATGTCGATGCCTTGTGGGAAGTACCTGTTAAAATTAGTGCAACATGAAACTCTTACGTAGTTTAGTTATATTTGAAATTTCTTTTCTCATGGGTTTTGATTCATAACAGATTTGTCATAAGACAATTATGAATGCAAGACTCATTGATTGAAAGTCGCTTTGATTCTAAGAGAACTGGCTCGAGACGATTTGATCACTTACCTCTTTAAAGCTGCCTCCAAGTCTGGCTCAGCCTTGTAGTTAAAAGCTTCATCAAAGCCAAGCTTATTCTTCAACAGATCAACCTAGCAAATAAAAATTCTTATTCTATAATTTCTGGTAATGAAATAATGCCTCTTTTATTGATCGGTTCTTATCATATAACATGCGAATGGAAAGGTTAATTTAAAACTGGTTAAAGAGAGAGGACATTACTTTCTTGCTTGAACCAGCACTACCAACTACATGACAACCATGCAATTTAGCAAGTTGGCCAACAAGCTGACCAACGGCACCTGAAGCTGCAGAAACAAAAACATATTCGCCTTTCTTGGGGGAGCACACCTCATAGAAACCCGCATAGGCAGTAAAACCCGGCATACCTGCATGAAATAAAAAAAAAGAAACAAAAATTCTAGTTTAAAAATCATAGCTCTTGATATATAAGCCACATTCTGCAGAATTCTTTCTGACCGTCTTTATATTGATAATGTATAATTGCATTTGGGGTAATTGAAGAGAACTGTCACGTGGCAAAAAATAAAAAATATTATATTATGGGTATTGGTGCATTGCTATACACGAGGTGATTGTATAACCAATAGTGATATAAGTAGTGTCCTTCTGACTAGAGTAACTTTCTCTTTGGCCGTTTGTTGCTGTATTTTTACATATTCTTCTGTCCTGTTCTATTGTAGCTTTCAACACCAACTTGGTTGCTGCCCAAGGGCAGAGGGAAGTTTTGACATAACACTTGAGTAGATAGAAAACAAAAAGCACTAGCTGATCAAACTGGCCGTTTGTAGTCAATAGAATGAGACTAAAAGCAGTCTTAAGAGTGAAAAAACTGGAAAAAGCTGCCTGGTTTCTAAACATATCCTAATGACAAAGGACTTGTCCATAAACTAAGATTGAAGTAGTACTTGATTCTGTCCTTTACATATGCAATCAGCAAATATATATATTCAAGACTATCTTAAAAACTGATTGCTGCAGTTCTCCAGAAAGCATGGCTGAGATCATTTGTATCCTTTTTCATTACGGATCATCGGAGGGAGAATCAGAAAAGATCAATCCTCTTTACAATTAGGTTGATTTCGACATGCTTTGATTTCTGTTAAGAAATGGTCCAAAATGAAAAATCAGGAAAAAGAGATTTAAAGTGACCATTTTTCTGATGAAAGAAACGATGCTTACGAAGACCAAATAACCAGAGAAACCAAATCATTTTCTTTTCTGCATTCAAATCTTTGCGTCAGAACATAGTTATGCCATTAAAGAACAGAACAATTTCAACATAGAGACACCAAGTACAGAAGAAGGGGGTAAGTCCTTGAAGGAAAGCTGTGAGAAAGAGCGAATAATGATTATGATACAAAGTTATCTTAATGCTCTAAACAGTTCAGTTCAAGGCTCTTCAAAAAACATTCACTGTAATAAGTAGGCATTAGCTGGTTCATGCAATTGTATCAAATGCAAAGTTAAGATAAAAATTTTATCAACTTAACAACTGTGGAATTAGCTGTTAATGCACACAAAAAGTATTAAGAAAAGGGATGACTCTGCTAGAAAACTGAAAGTCTTAAGATTAAGATCAAGTGTTTTTCAAATAAACTTTATTTGAACTAGAATAATATCATTATTACCAAGAAGGCCCAAATGGAATGATAGAGGAATGCCATCATCAGGAATAATTTTCTTCAGCTGTTCATAGCGGCGAATTAAGCTGTATTCTTCCCATCCGGTAAACCCGGAGATGAAGTCCCCGGGCTTGAAATCTGGATTACTAGAACTCACAACCTTGGCCACGCCAAAACCTTCGAGTGGCTTTATCAAAAAACACAAACACAAATTATAAGACAACCGAGTAAAATGACAAATATCCTTCTTCCTATAACAGAGTTACCACTTATAAAATCAATTGCCATCACAAATAAATTGCATTACATTTTTGTATATTGTTTTTTAAAGTTTGGAAATTGATCATGAGGAAGGACTAAAAAAAGGGCAAAAAATGATCTAGCAGTGGGCCGCAACAAAAGGGGTATGCTCAATTCATTATACAACAGCGATGGTTGCTTAATTCCATGTTTGAAAAAGGAGTGTAAACGGTTTTCATTCCTTCCTCGGAGAAGTATTAGTGTAAATAGAAAAAAAAAACATAAATAGTACCTGACCAGGAACAAATGGGGGAAGATAAGAACCATGAAAGTCACGCATACGACCTCTCATGTAAGGGTCGCAAGAAAGGTACAGATTCTTCACTACTATGAACCCCTTTCTATTAATATCCAAGTGGAGATTAATCTTCCCAATCTTGATTTCCATGTCGTTTTCTGTTGGAACCCTCTCATCTACGAAGCCCTTTAATATCACTTGCTTGTTCTCCACCACACCACCACCTCCTGTTTCTGCGTCTTCTAATTCCATGTTTGAAAATAAGAGGTTGGTTTAAAGTTTAATTCTAGATCAGAGAAAAATTGCCAAATGAAGAAGAAGAAGAAGATGAAAAAGGAGAAGATATTAGTGTTTCTTTAACGTCTACATGATACAGAACTCTTATAGGCGTGATACGCGTGTGGTTGACCGACCGACCGACCAACTCACCAAGTTTGAAAATGCAAAAATAAAAATTTCACTTGATATTGTTTTCAAAAACAGTTAAAAATAGATTTGTTTTAAAAAATATTTTTTAAAAAAATTATATTAAAATATTTTTAAAATTTTTGGCTTAAAAAACTTACAAATGTATTTTTAAAAATTATTAAAGTAAAACCAAATGAGGCAAAAATTTAAATGATCTTAAAATTTTGAAAAAGCAAAAATAAAACATCTACAAGGTCTCATGCTCAACTACTCACCAACTTTTTTAAAGAAATAATAAGATGATCTTAAAAATAAAAATAAGATCTTGTCCATAAGACATGTTTTTTAATTTAAAACATTCAATTATTCTTATAGCATATTTAGTATGATTGTGAAAAACATTAGTTAGAATTATTTTTACTGTAACGTATGAGAGTTTTATATTGTAGTAATTTTTTTCTTCTTTGCATGGTTTATAATTAAGATAATAGTCTAAACTATCTTATTCCAAACACCTTATTAGTTATGATAGGTATTTCTTTATACAATCAAAATTATAACTAAAATTAAAAATAAAATTAATAAACTAATAAATTAACCCAAAAAAATGAACAAAAACGAAACCCACGGAGGCTCATGGTTGCAGCAGGAGCTCGACCACAGTGACCCATAGTGGAGGAGGACCTTCTCGCAAAGGACCTTGGCGACCCAGTCGACGGAGCTACGGACCCCTTTTCAGTGGCATTGTGGAGGCATCTCCATCCCTCGTACAGGCATGACGAGCCACGGTCCCTGGTGCCTTGTGACAGATTTATGCACGATCTCAACTCAGTCGTGCCTGTTGCGATGATACTTGCGGCCACCGTGAGGTTGGGTTGGGATTTCCGGCATGAGGAGGGTGGGTACATCGTGTTGGGAGAATTAGGCGACTCCTAATTCCAAGGATCGCAAGAACGAACAATTGCAGAAAATAAATAGGAGAAAAGAAGAAAAAGAGACACCAAATTTTATACAGGTTCGTCCAAAATTGAGACTACGTCCTGTTTCTGCCGCTTGTAGATTCCACTATGATGAAGGAGATTACAGATTACAAGAGCAGTTTCTCACACACTCACAAATTGTGCTTACCAAAACTCTCTTCTATCTAACACCCAATGAGAATTTTTTCTCTCTCAAGGATGGAGCTCTCAAGAATTTTGCCTCTCACAAAATTATGCCACTCACAATTTTCACACACACAACCCTAGCCACCTTGTGTCTATTTATAACCAAAGGAGGAGAAAAATCACAACTAATGGGAAACCCTAGTGATTTTCCGTTTTTGGGACCTTTGAATTCGACTCTGACTCAAAAAACATCGCGGAACACAGCGCGTCAGCGCCGCGGCGCTCGAAACGAGCGCTGCGGCCCTCCCCTGCGGCGCCTAGGCGCTCTTCTCCTGGCGCCTAGGCGCCATCCTCACAATGCCTAGGCTTAAACCACCTGGCGCCTAGGCGCTCTCCACATGGCGCCTAGGCGCCCTTTTCCTGGCGCCTAGGCGCTCTTCACCTGGCGCCTATGCGCCCTCGTCCTAGCGCCGCGGCGCTCTTCTGCCAGAGCCGAGGCGCTTGCTCCCTGCCTTCGAGGACGCGATTTTCTCCCTTTTCCTTCCTTTTTGCTGGGGTGTCGACTTGATTTGACTCCACATCTGCAACAATCTCCCACTTGGAGACTAATCAATCACCATGTCTCCCACTGCAGTGGCAACGACTTCTCACGCCTCTTGGAGAAGTCCAACTGAAGTTGCGCACAACTTCAATTTCTCAATCGGATCCATCTTGGCGAGCATATCTCTGGATCCTTTTACCACCCACCTTGCCTTATACCGTTTGCTGCCAGCACTTTTATTTTTTACCCGGTATACCCTTTTGTTGTGCAAGGACTTTTTACCCTGTGGTAACTTTGCCAGTTGCCATGTCCGATCCAACTCGTCCCTCATGGCTAACTCCCACTTGACCGAATCTCCAGCCTCCATGGCTTCATCATAGCTCTCTGGCTTACCTCTGTCGGTCAACAAGATATAATGCAGAGTTGGGGAGTATCTCTGCGGTGGTCTGATTGTCCTGCTAGACCTCCTAACTGGTGTGGCAGGAGTCCTCTGGTTTCCTTCTGGAGCTATGTTTTTCTGGTCTTCAACCTCTGGATTTTGCACCTCCACTTCAGGCAGATCCTTCAATGGAATCACCTCAGGCTTCTTATCTTCAGAACCTGAACCCCTGGAGTCCGTGTTGTCTCTGTCCTTGTACAGAACACCTTCGTTGAAGATCACATCCTTGCTCCTGATAATCTTCTGGCTTTGGTCATCCCAGAGACGATAACCAAACTCAAGTCCGCCATAGCCAACCAGAAAACACTTCTTTGACTTGGCATCCAGTTTACTTCTAGCAGCAGAATCAATGTGTGCATAGGAAACACAACCAAACACTCTCAAGTAAGAGAGATCAACCTGTTTATGGCTCCAGACTTCTTCCGGTAGCTTGAACTTCAGCGGTGTGGATGGACTTCTGTTGATCAGATGAGCAGCTGTATTAATTGTCTCAGCCCAAAACATCTTTGGCAGCCCCGCATGCAACCTCATGCTTCTAGCACGCTCGTTTAAAGTCCTATTCATCCTCTCAGCTACCCCATTCTGTTGTGGTTTCCCTGGAATGGTCTTCCTCATCTTTATCCCATTCTCAGCACAGTATCACCTGAACTCTTCATCTAGGTACTCTCCCCCATTGTCAGACTACAAGCACTTCACCTTCAAATCTGTCTCGTTCTCTACCATGGCTTTCCATCTCTTGAAAGCATCGAACACATCATATTTGTTTTTCAGAAAGTAAACCCATACCTTCCTGCTTGAGTCATCAATGAACGTCACATAGTAGTTTGCGCCACCAAGGGAAGTCACCGACGCAGGCCCCCACACATCAGTGTGAACAAGCTCCAATTTCCTGGACTTAGGCTCTCTACCCATCTTTGAGAAACTCACTCTCTTCTGTTTACCAAAGATGCAGGCTTCACACAAACTGTGATCAACAGTTTTCAAACCCGGTAGTTTTCCTTTGCAGTGAAGCACCTTCATACCCTTCTCACTCATGTGACCAAGCCTATAATGCCATAGCTCGGTATTGGCAGCAGAATCAGCAACTGCTAGGGTATCTCTGCAACCAGAGTTCATGTAGAGAGTTCCAGCCTTGCGTCCCCGAGCAACAACCATTGCTCATTTCGTGACTTTCCAACCTCCACAATTGAAGGTCACTCTATGTCCTTCATCATCCAGTTGTCCCACCGAAATCAAGTTGCGCATTAGTTTAGGAACATGTCTCACCTTATGAATCTTCCACACCGACCCATTAGGCATTTTTAAAATGACATCTCCAATGCCAACAATATCTAAAGATTCTCCATCAACGAGATAAACCTTACCGTGATTTCCAGCAACATAATTCTCCAGGACATGACGGTGTGCTGTGGTGTGGAATAATGCTCCTGAATCCATCACCCACGAATCAAAAGAACTGTCGACAGACAAGATTAAGGCATCATGTTGCTCTTCAGTGGCGGTGTTAGCTGTGTCATTATTCTTGTCTTCGTTCTTCCTTGGAGCCCTACAGTTCTTTTTCAAGTGGCCAGTCTTTCCACAGTTCCAGCACTCCATACTCCTACCGTTCCTTGACTTGCTTCTCCCATTCCTCGACTTGCCTCTCCTGCCATTATCCTTGTTGGATTGCCTATCAAGTTTCCTGCCCCTATTATCAACATTACGGGCCGAGTTCGACGAAGAGGCTTCACCTGAGTCCTTCCTGCGAACTTCTTCCGCCAGAATAGAGTTTCTGACATCAACAAACTTCAATTTGCACTCCCTAGAGAATTTGTAATGGCCACCCTCATGGGTTCCCAGCTATTCGGTAACGAGGCCAAGAGGATTAGAGCATTGATCTCATCATCGAATTTAATCTCTACCGAGACCAATTGGTTTAGGACGGTGTTGAAACTGTTCAGGTGCTCTACCACCGAGGCACCTTCAGACATCTTTAAATTAAAGAGCTTCTTCATGAGATGTACCTTGTTATTGGCTGAGGGCTTCTCATACATCTCTGACAGAGCCTTCATCATCCTTGCTGTAGTGGTCTCCTTTGCAACGTTGTGGGCAACGTTCTTTGACAAAGTTAAACGGATCACACCGAGTACCTGTCTATCAAGGAGACTCCAATCCTCATCCTTCATGCCTTCGGGCTTACTACCCAAGGGCAAGTGCAGTTTCCTGCTGTACAGGTAGTCTTCTACTTGCATCCTCCAATAGGAAAAATCTGAACCATCAAATTTGGTGATACCGGCTGCCATACCTTCTTCTCCAGTCATCGTTCTTGATCAAAACCTCCGCTCTGATACCAGTTGTTGGGAGAATTAGGCGACTCCTAATTCCAAGGATCGCAAGAACGAACAATTGCATAAATAAATAGGAGAAAAGAAGAAAAAGAGACACCAAATTTTATACAGGTTCGTCCAAAATTGAGACTACGTCCTGTTTCTGCCGCTTGCAGATTCCACTATGATGAAGGAGATTACAGATTACAAGAGCAGTTTCTCACACACTCACAAATTGTGCTTACCAAAACTCTCTTCTATCTAACACCCAATGGGAATTTTTTCTCTCTCAAGGATGGAGCTCTCAAGAATTTTGCCTCTCACAAAATTATACCACTCACAATTTTTACACACTCAACCCTAGCCACCTTGTGTCTATTTATAACCAAAGGAGGAGAAAAATCGCAACTAATGGGAAACCCTAGTGATTTCCCGTTTTTGGGACCTTTGAATTCGACTCTGACTCAAAAATCATCGCGGAACACAGCGCGTCAGCGCCGCGGCGCTCCCCAGCGGCGCCTAGGCGCTCTTCTCCTGGCGCCTAGGTGCCATCCTCACAATGCCTAGGCTTAAACCACCTGGCGCCTAGGCGCTCTCCACATGGCGCCTAGGCGCCCTTGTCCTGGCGCCTAGGCGCTCTTCACCTGGCGCCTAGGCGCCCTCGTCCTAGCGCCGTGGCGCTCTTCTGCCAGAGCCGCGGCGCTTGCTCCCTGCCTTCGAGGACGCGATTTTCTCCCTTTTTCTTCCTTTTTGCTGGGGTGTCGACTTGATTTGACTCGACATCTACAACACATCGCCGGTTGTGACTTCCAATGGCGGCCAACGGTGAGGTGAATCACGATGGGAGCGTGATATTGAACCAGAAATCATGTGCATGAATCACGTCATCGACATGATCGAACGGCATCATCCCGAGCAAAAAACCCAGGAGGAAGAAGATGGCACACCTGAGGAACGCCCTTCACCGCCTTTACGGGCCTTTCTGTTGGAAACTGATCGCAAAGGCAACAACAGCCGAGGACAGCGATGACGAGTAGTACTTTGACCCTTTTAAACCAGAAAGAATCTCCGTCGATGACGGAGAAGAAGACCCACGTTTTTCTTATACCGTGATACTTTTTTTTATAAAGTTCTTTAACATTCTAATGAATTATGGTCCATTTAGTCATGTTTATATTGACCATCCAATGACCAATAAAGAAGTCTTATTGATACGCATAAGTTAGGGGTCTTATTGTAGAGGTTTCCTAAGACGAGAGGAATTCTTTGATTAGACCCTCTAAAGTTTTCCATCACAAAGAACAATTAAAAGGTGAAAAGGTGAAAAATAATTAGATTAAAAGGAAGACTATGATAAGACCCTTGAAACATGTTATTCATAAGATTCTTTTTTTAATGAGGGCTTTTTTTAGCCGTTCGATTCAAAATCAAGGGTACAAAATCATATTCAAATAGATGTAAAAATAGATCAAAAAACAACATTTTTAATGAAAAAATAAAAAACTCCTTTAAAAAGACCACTAAAAAATAAAACAAAAAAATCAAAAAAATAAACTCCAATAACCCCACCTCCACATGCAACAGAATTCGACTCAGGATGTGACCATTGTGTTCGAGAGTGTTGAGGTCTAGCACTAACATGCTATTCGTCAACACCACGTGCGGCTACACATGGTGCTCAGACGGCTCTTCCCTGCTCATCTCGGCCTCTCAAGTGAACTTGCAACAAGAAAAAAGACGCCTCGAAGGTAGGGGCACCAGTGTGGTGACGGCCAAAGGCTCTCCAACGATCAAGTTAGGTACCTGTTTGGCAGAGCACGAGAGCTAATTAGTTGGGAAAAAGCACATCACCTTGAGTTACAGTAAATGCGCTCTATTTATAGGTTACCACTTAAACTGGGTGTTTGGTGGGTTTAGTCCATGACTCGTGTGTCACATCAAGACTTGTCAAAGGGCAGGTGACAAGTGTCATGATCCCCATCGAAGGATTGGTCTCCATTTGAGGGTTGAAATTAGGCCATATGTCGACCTTTTGTGCTGAGTTGCTGCCTGACTAGAGGCTCTGACAGTCCGACCCAAGCATATGTTTTTTCCCAAGGAAATGATGCCTTGTGTTGCAGCCAGTAGAGGCTCTGCAGAGCACCTTGGGGAGGAAGAGCCAAGCACATAGAGTTGTGGACAGTCTTTTTGATGATCTTGTCGAGCATGACGATCGAGCTGCTACGGAGGCAGTCCCCGAGGATGGCATCGAGGACAACAAGAAGACTCGCATTTGTTAAGAGGCTCTACTTGTAAAGGGCATAACGTGGCAACGGGGAAAAGGAAGGTGGAGAGGGTAGAGGGCTCAACAGTGGGGGCATCGACCCATAGAGGAGGTGGACCCTCTCGTGACTAACCTTTGGTTGGAATCGTCAGGGAACACAATTGATTCTTCCATTGACGGATTTGCAAGGGTGGCCACAGAGATCCCATTGCAGGAGTCATGACTTCTTTGCACCCATTGCCATCGCAATCTCGTCATGATGGAGATCGCCCAAGCATTGAATGAAGAATGTTGTCCTCGATCTGGGGTCATTAATGCCAACCCACTCTTGGGTCGTTGGAGGCCGTAAAGTTGGACGAAAAGTCATGGTTGTCGATGCCATAGGCCTTTTTTGTTTTACTTTTTGTTTTTTAAGTAATTTTTAAATATTTTTGAAGTAATTGTTTATTTTTGGAATTGATTGAATCTAGTGTGTGCAAGTTTATTTCACTTGTAATGAGTTTGTTAAATTATAATTATTGAATGCAGATCTAATAGCCAATAAATGAGTTTATTAATAAGACTTTTTAGAGGGTCTTATCATAGTTTTTATCTTTGGCTACTGATAGGCCTTATATTTTATTCGTTAACATTTGTAGCCTGTTTGGCATGATGGTTAAAACTATTTTCACTGTAGCATGTGAGAGCTTTATACTGTAGTGATTTTTTTTATTGTTACTATAGCATGTAAGAGCTTTACACTATTTGTAACTAAGAAAGTGGTTTAAACCACTAATACCAAACACCTTTTTGATGCATTGTAGTGATTTTATTTTTTATTTTTGGTTTACCATTTAATCTTATGTCGTTATTTGAAACATAGACTTACTCTTTTGTTTTTGTTTTTGTTTTTGCTTGAAATTGTCGCCAAACATCATCTCAACTTTTCCATTTAATAATGACAAAAGAAAATGAAAAAACACAAAAATTCTTTAAAATTCTTTAAAAAAATTCAAAAAGGCATATACCTCTCATGATGGGGGAGGGGGGTCTCGCAATCGGCATAGGTGGAGGAGTCAAAACGTCCTCTAGACCTCCGTCATGATGGACAAATCACAACCCACAGGTCATGACAGGATTACAACCCCATGGGCTGAAGCCGCGACAGGGATCGCGAGCAAATGGGCAGAAGTCACAAACTACTATCCCAATGGTAAGGATGTTCAAAAAATTCATCAATTTGCAAAATTCATCCAATCTAATCCAATCCGAAGGTTTTGGATTAGATTGGGAAGAGTTTTAGGTTTGTAATAGATTAAAAACATCTCAATTCGAAGGTATTAAATTAGATTACGGATTGAGAAATTCTCAATCTGTTAAATCCGTCAAGTAGAAACCCTATATAGTACTTATATATCTTACAATTTTGAACTGCTTTGAAGTTTAAGTGCTATTGATGAACGAACAATTACTTATTTTGAGTTTTTCTTCTTTTTTTTAAGAAGATTTGATTTTAAGTTTGATTAAAGCTAGTTTGTCTTAAATGATTTGTATAATAAATTTAACTTTATCAAAGTTATTTTTGTTAGACATGGTATGCCCTAAGGAGTAAAAATGTAGATACGTTTTTGGAACATTTTTATCAATAAAGAATTTATTTATTTATATATCAAATCTTGTCCTCTTTACGTTCATATTTGTTGAATGTATGATAAGCAAACAGTAGTCTGAGACGTCAGTCTAAACCTTAAGAATTGGGCATATGATGGATGATTATGCGGAAGACACGATCTTAAGGTGATGGTCTAAAACATATGATCCGCAATCGAGGGAATAAAGTTGGGCGCTTTATTCATGTAAAGATTGTTATGTTGTCTATATCCCTTTTGGGAGATGGTTTGTCTTGACCATCGGAGTTGGACTCCGTGAATAGAAACATTGGCGTTGTCATAGGTGACGATGTGTTGGATCGGGACATAAAGTGAATTGATTTGGATTAATAATTCTGTCTGGCAAATCGATTTTAGACAATCATTTGTATTGTATCTTAATCCTGAGATGAATAGTGGGCCCGTTGTCTCGACTTGTGTCTTTTGATGTAAAGGGTGACACCCACATCTCATAGTGGTATGCATGCCGGTACGTTGGAGGCATGACTCTTGATAGCGTAGACTTGTTATTCATAGATATGGAATCCATAGCTCCTCTTTAGGAGTAATGATATCCTCTTATATGCGTTGTCCTGTAATTGAAAACTGGAGCGCTCAACCATTTGGATACATAGGTGTAACCGAATGGTATACTATCTTTGGATGGTAAGTTTTCTAATGGTGAGACAATGGAACGTAAGATAAAAATAATCGGGAAGGTAAGACAGAACTTGTCCTTAAGCCGATTATGGATTCATATGGGGATACGATACACTATGATATGTCATGGAGACTTAGCTACACGAGCTTCGTAATTCTATAAAGTTCGAGAGTGCAGCTCCAAGCTTTTAGTGGAGTAGCGTTGGAGTTGATAATTGTGAAATGTATATCTGGGATATTGGGTTTCATAATTATCATGAGCTTGAACTTTATAGGTCCATTTTGGTCCCCTTTGCTAGCTCACAAATCCTGTAACGACACGGCGTGCTTTTCCAATAATTGGTGACTTATGTCGGATTTATCAGATTGGTTTAAAATTTGTAAGAATCAAATAATTCATGTCTGTTTATCGGTTGAATTAATTTTGTAAGAAATTAGTTCAAGATAAACTTGTTGAATTATTGCGATCAGATAATTCTTGTCTGTTTATCGGTTGTTTTAATTTTGGACAATTAGAACAAGATAAACTTGTAGAATTATTGTGAATTGATTTATTTTCTTAGAGATTATCTTGATAAAGTTTGTTTTGATCAGATAACTTTCTATTGGGTTATTTGAATCAAAACTGAGACTTTATCCTTTAGAATCTCGGGTGGAAAATAAAAGATTCGCGGAGATTTTTTCTCGGAGTTCGGCCTGCCAATGACGTTTCGGCCTGCCGATCACGAATGATAAGATTATGCGTTTTCACGCGGATCTTATCAATATTGATCCGAACTTGATTCTGTTTCGAGTTTTTGAGACCTAATCTGATATGGACTGACCCCAGGACCAATAGTATAAAAGGGAGTGAGTCATGATTTACTCAGATCAATTGAGAGATTAAGAGTGATACTCTTCTAGTGAGCATCTGAAAACTCCCTGAGAGCTTTTGTTCACAAATCACGAACACTAGCTTTGGGTTTCTCTATTGGTTGGAAGGAGAGTCACCGGTGGAAGAGCTGTACGTGTGAGCCCACACTCACTCCGGTTGTGGATAGAGAATAGCAAAGAAGACCAGTTGGTTGAGGCTCTTCTGGAACGTTACTTCTCTACACGGAGGTTCTTCGGCACACTGAGGTTAGTAAGATCTAATTTATACATATAACATGTCAAACTTGTGTTTTGGAAATTACTCTGATGAAAAATTTTTAAAATTCCGCTGCGCACTTTGTTTCCAACAATTGGTATCAGAGCCGAGGTTTTTACATAAATTTGCAAGTTTGTGATCATGTTATATGCATAAATTTTGTGATCTTAATCTCTCCTATGCTTGAATTGAATTTTATAGAGAGATGGCACTCTAGGTTTCTATAAATATATATGTTGTCATGGATTATGTGGTGAATGTTTATTAATTAATTATGGATTAAATTGTTGTTTAATTATTATATTAATTAATTAATACCGGTTATGGTTCCTTAGAGGTTAGAATGTGTATCTAGGTTTTTCATGTAATTAGATGGCGGACTATCATCTCCGTCTAGGAATTTATTTAATTTTAATTTGTAAGAATTTTGTAATTAAATAATTATTCAGAGACGGACGAATCTAGAAGATGATGATGGCGCCTCCAGGTATTTCCTGAGTCTCTAATTTTATGTTTTTGAATTGTTGAAAATAAAATTGATGAATTGCATTAAAATTGTATTTTCTGGATGAGGGTTTTCTGCTCGGTCGGCATCGGACCTCACAGTTCGGCAGGCCGAAGGTCACAGATCGGCAGGCCGGACGTGGTCCGGCAGGCCGACAGTGGGGCAGAAATTTTGGTGCTCTGCGGCGCGAACCTTCATGTTCGGCAGGCCGATGAACCATGATCGGCAGCCGATCACCCAGATCGGCCTGCCGACCGAGAGTGATGTCCAAAAAGGTGCAATTTTTCATGTAGTTTTAATTTTATTTTGGGACGATTCTGAGAAACATTAAATTTGGATATGACCAAATATGAAGTATTCGATTCATACGGGATTGAAGACTTGAAGATGGATATTACATGAAGAAGGATACAGCTTGAGGATTCAAGGATGAAGAATCGATAAATGTCTCGTAATCTTAGTTTTCTATTCTCTAGGGTGGAACCATAATATGACGGTTATTATTATTTGCTTGTAGCTTTGCTTGATTGCTTTGTTTGTCTGCATTATGATATGATTTGCCATGTATATTGATAACATGTCATATAGAATAGGAAGTGCCGCTCATATTAAAATTGTTCATGCATTTTAAAATAAAACCTTGACTTCAAAAGATTGAGTGGGAGAAGGTTTTCGAAGAGAGGACCTAAGGCCTCCATCGTTGGTCCATAGGAAGAACATGGTGGTCCCGACCCCTAGGAAGGGATTTCTATCATGTACCAGATTGGATCTCTGAAAGGATAAGGTATTTTAGTATGATTTATGGTTGCACACCCCTAGGTGGTGATTATAAATCATGGATAAAATATTGAAACGGTGGTTATACACTCACGTTAATTTTATTATTAACCTCCCCTAGGAGCTCTGTTAATAAAATTAATGGCCAAAGAAACGATTATTAGTATATGCTGGATCATACGGGTCCTGGATGGCATATATTAATCAGGAGGGGATCCGTGTTCCTGATTGAATTTGGCATGACTCCCCTAGGAGCTTGTTGAATTCTGAGTTGGGAATTATCGTTGTAAGGTTGTGATATTTTCAAGGTTTTGACACATAAACACATTTGTATGTTTTTACATGATTGTGTTATCTTACTAAATTATATATGTTTGCTTATGTTTGATATATGATTCTTTATTGTAGATTGAAAATGTCTAAAAACGTTTTATCGTCGATACTTGACAAAAACCAATTAACCGGTGAGAACTATAACGATTGGAAACGGAACCTGGACATCGTCCTTTCCTTTGAGAAACTGAAATATTACTGACAACCTTGTCCTCCCGAGCCTACGGGAGACTCAAGTAATGAGCAATTCCAAGCGTACGACCGCTGGAAAGATGCTAATGATCAGGCCCGCTGCTATGTTATGGCTAGCATGAACAACGTGCTGCAGGCTCAACATCAGGATTATGAGACTGCGAAGCAGATCTTGGATAATCTTGAGGACATGTTTGGAGGCCAGGCCATAACAAAGCGGCAAGGGGCGCTTCGAAAACTCTTAAACTGTAGACAGAGACCGGGGACATCTGTAAAGGAGCACATGATGTTGGTCATGGGTTACCTCGCTGAGGCTCAAACCAATGGAGCCGACATCGATGCTGAAACTCAGATGACTATGGTCTTTGAGACTCTGTCTAAGGAATTTATTCCGTTTAGAGCTACTTTTAATTAAGCAATAGACGGGATATGACCTTGACAGAACTGATGAAACAGTTACAGGAGTTTGAACTGCTGATCAGGGAGTCTCCTGCTGGTGGAGAGGCCAATATGGTAGCTGCTTCTGGTTCCAATCCTAACTCTGGGAATGGAAAGAAGCAACGGGCCAAGAAGGAAGTCTTCTATTCCTGCTGCTACCAAGAGCAAGAAGAAGAAGAAGAAGAACCCAAAGAAGCTTAAGTGCTTCTTCTGTGGTAAGGTCGGGCATATAAAGAAGCATTGCAAGGACTTCCTTTCCAAGGGAGGTAGGTGTGATCTTCTATATTTAGAAACTTGTTTGGTTGAGGAATCCAGTGACATCTGGGTCATAGATTCCGGTGCAACTAATCATGTTTGTGTTTCTCTGCAGGGATTCAAAGAAACGAGAAGTCTACTTCGTGAAGACTTAACGCTTCGGATGGGCGATGGATCCTTGGTCTCAGCGGAAGCAGTGGGAGATGTCCATCTTTATTTTGATAATTATAGGAATTTAATTTTGCGAGATTGTTTTTATGTTCCTAAATTTAAAAGGAATTTAATTTCTGTATCTTTTAATGAAAAAGTGGTGATTCGTAAAAACAAATCTTTTATCTGTTCTGGATGGATGCAAAATAATCTATATTTTATCAAACCTAAGATGGACTTATTGCTTAATGCTGAGATAAATGATAATGACTCAAAAAGACTTAAAACTTCTCACTCTAATAAGACTTATCTTTGGCATTTGCCTTGGCCATATTAACCTGAATAGGATTCAAAGGTTGGTAAGGGATGGACCTTTAAGTCACTTAAAGGTGGAATCTATACCTCAATGTGATCTTGTTTGGAGGGTAAAATGACCAAAAGACCATACGGGTCTAAGGGCAATAGGGCCGAAGGGGTTCTAGAACTTGTGCATAGTGATGTTTGCGGACCAATGAACATCCGGGCACGAGGAGGGTATGAGTACTTCGTCACTTTTATTGACGATTACTCAAGATATGGGTATGTGTACCTAATGCACCACAAAAGCGAAACTTATGATAAGTTCAGGGAGTTTCGGGCTGAAGTGGAAAAGCAATTGGGTAGACCCATAAAGGCACTTCGATCTGATCGAGGTGGGGAATACCTTTCTGATGAGTTCTTGGGACACTTGTTAGAATGGGATTTTATCCCATTTGACTGCGGGCACTCCGCAGCAGAATGGCGTAGCGGAGAGAAGGAATAGGACTTTGTTGGACATGATTCGGTCCATGATGAGTTATTCATCATTGCCTTTATCCTTTTGGGGATATGCACTACAAACCGCATGTTATCTTTTGAACAATGTGCCTTCAAAATCGGTCCCTAAAACTCCTCACGAGTTGTGGACAAGACGGAAGACATCCTTAAACCATATTCGCATATGGGGATGTCCAGCTCATGTCCTGTTTAAGGATCCGAATAAGTTGGAAGCACGTTCAGAAGTTTGCGTGTTTGTAGGATATCCAAAAGGGACTAAAGGGGGTTATTTTTATAACCCAAAGGAAAATAAAGTCGTGGTTTCAACTAATGCAACTTTCCTTGAGGAGAGTTACATGGACGACTTTAAACCTCGAAGCAAAGTGGTGCTTGAGGAGTTAAGGGGTGATCCGTTCACTCCGGAGGTTCCGAACGAAACCATTCCGATCAGTGTAGAAAAACCAAACAAACCTGAACAACAACCTCAGGGGCTTCGGCGTAGTGGGAGGATCGGGCGTCAACCTGAGAGGTATATGTTCAATGGGGAGGTCTTTGGCTGAACCGGATGAACATGACAGGGATCCTTATACTTACGCAGAAGCTATGGAGGATGTTGATTCAAGACTCTGGACAGAGGCCATGAACATAGAGATGAAGTCTATGGAGACTAATCGGGTCTGGGAGCTTGTGGATCTTCCCGAAGGGGTAAAACCCATAGGGTGTAAGTGGATCTACAAGAGGAAAAGAGGAGTGGATGGAAAGGTCGAAACCTTTAAGGCTAGACTGGTAGCTAAGGGTTATACGCAAAAGGAAGGAATCGATTATGAGGAAACCTTTTCGCCTGTAGCCATGCTTAAGTCCATCCGGATTCTCTTGTCCATAGCTGCCGCTCTCGACTACGAGATTTGGCAGATGGATGTCAAGACGGCTTTTCTGAATGGCTATCTTGATGAGTCCATTTATATGGAACAACCAGACGGGTTCAAGGTCGCGGGTCAAGAGGGTAAGGTTTGTAAGCTGCTAAAGTATTTATGGACTTAAGCAGGCTTCTCGTTCTTGGAACATAAGATTTGATCAAGTGATCAAGACTTATGGGTTCTCACAAAATGTGGATGAACCATGTGTTTACAAACACATTAAGGATGGGAAGGTGGTTTTTCTACTGCTCTATGTAGATGACATTCTGCTAATTGGCAATGACGTTGGGGCGTTGTCATCGGTCAAATTATGGTTGACCAAGCAGTTTGACATGAAGGACTTAGGTGAGGCTAATTTTGTTCTCGGTATCCAGATCTTTCGGGATAGGAAGAACAAAATGATAGCTTTGTCACAGGCCGGCTACATAGATAAAATTCTCAGGAGGTTTGCAATGCAGGATTCCAAGAAAGGTGGGCAACCATCTAGGTCTGGAATTACTCTTTCTAAGAAAGACTCTCCAAAGTCTTATGAAGAAAGAGAATACATGAAGAAGGTGCCTTATGCTTCGGCAGTGGGTAGTCTCATGTATGCCATGCTTTGCACACGACCGGATATTAGCTATGCGGTCGGGATTGTAAGTCGATTTCAGGCGGATCCAGGACCGAACCATTGGGTTGCGGTAAAGCATATTTTCAAGTACCTGAGAAGGACTCGAGGGTATATGCTTGTGTATTCGGGTGAGGATTTAACTCCTCTAGGATACACTGATTCGGATTTTCAATCCTGTCTGGATTCTAGGAAATCGACTTAGGGTTTGTGTTTACTCTGGGGGCGGTGCCATCAGTTGGAGAAGTGCGAAGCAAGATTGCACTTCGGATTCAACGATGGAGGCCGAGTATGTGGCGGCTAGTGATGCTTCGAAAGAAGCAGTGTGGCTCCGCAAGTTCCTTGGGGATCTTGAGGTAGTTCCTGGTATGGATAAAGCGGTATCACTGTACTGTGATAACAGTGCGGCGGTAGCTAATGCTAAGGAACCAAGATTTCACAAGAAAGGTAAGCATATTCATTAGAAGTATCATGTGATAAAGGACTTCGTTGAGGCGGGCATGTCACGGTGTGCAAGATGCGTCAGAGGACAATTTAGCTGATCCATTTACGAAGACACTTACTGGGAGAGTCTTCGAGAGGCATGTGGAAGCTATGGGGATGCGAAATTTGTATTTACTCACTTAGT